>PVIC010018224.1:12379-32019 GCA_004025085.1 Thryonomys swinderianus
GAGGATATACTAATAAGTGAAATCAACAGATCACAGATAGACAATTTCCGGATCTTCTCTTTGGCATGAACACCTGTAGATGCAAATGAGTTCTAGAAAGTAGGACAGCTTTTATAGAGTGGAATATTTCTATAGGAAACTTGGTGTGGGAATATGATGAGGGGAAGGAATAAATATGATACAGAAAGAAAATAAAAGATCATGTATAAGGGGAGAGGAGGGGGGAGTGGGTAGGGATATGGGTAAAAATGAGAATTAACTTGTGGCATATACTGGTACAAATTTCCCAATGTTATATGTGATTTTGAGATGTATATAAATTGTACCAATAAAGAATTCAATTAAAAAAATATGAAAAGATGTTTAACCCTAGTCACTAGGGAAATGCAAATCAAAAACACAGTAGAATACCACCTCATACCCATTAGGATGACTACTATAAAGAACAGCAATAACAACAAGAAGACAGAAATTAATAAGTGTAGACAAAGATCTTGGAAAACTGAAACACTTGTGCAATGTTGGTAGGTATGTATAATAGTACACCTGCTATTGAGAACAGCATAGTGATTGAGCAGAAAATTTAAAAATAGAACTACCACGGGACCCACTTCAGGCTATATATGGAAAGAGCTAAAAGCAAGTTGCCAAAGAGCTATTTGTATATCTTTGTTCATTACAGTATTTTTCAGAACAGCCAAAAAGTAGAAGCAACCTAACTGCCTAGTGGTGAATGAATTTATAAAACATAGAGTATACATACAATGAAATAAATTCTGTTCCTGAGCTGCATGGCCCGAGAGGACCCTGAGTTGGTGCTAGTTCTTCCCTGGAGTCATGGTTCCCAAGCAACAGTCTTCACTCTGCCCTCTGACTAAGAAGTCCTGACTCTCTCCTGCCCCCAAGCACGAGGCAGAGTTGGCCTCTCAGGGCCTGACTGAAGCAGAAAAAGAACCAGAAGAAGCACCTGAACATATTGATGAAGTACAAAATGAAATAGACAGATTTAATAAATGAGCCAGTGAGGAGATAATGAAAGTAGAATAGAAATAGAATAAACTTGGGCCAGAGATTTGGATCAGTGTTTCCAGCACCTGCCTAGCAAGCACAAGGTCCCTGGTTCAATCCCCGATAACCACATACAACAATACCAGGTGTGGTGACTCAGGCCCACCAGCAATTGGTACCACATACCACAATGCCTGGTGTGGTAGCTCAGCAGTAATACTAACACTTGGGAGGCAGAGGCAGGAGGATTGCTGTCAATTTGAGGCTTGCTCAAGCTACATAGTGAGCACAGGGCTAGCCTGAACTACAAAGCAAGACCCTGTCTCAAAAAGAAAAAAAAAAAAGAAATAGAACAAACTCCACCAAACATTTTTTCAGAAAAGGTCAGAACCGATCACCAAAATCCAAAATATTGGGGTAACAACATCTGTTAACCACCCACAAGTGTCCACATTGTTTGGGGAGGAAGATGAAGAGACATTCCATTATTTGACCAGAGTCAAAGTGACAGACTTCAAAGACATAAAATCAGGTTATAAAACAGATTTTTATTTGATGAAAATCCTTACTTCAAAAATAAAGTTCTTTCCAAAGAATTTCACCTGAATGAGAATGGTGACATCTTCAAAGTCCACTAAAATCAAATGGGAATCTGGAAAGAATTTAATGAAATGTTCAAGTCAAATGCAGATTAAAGCCACTAGGAAGAGGCAGCATGAAGAACCCGAGAGCTCCTTTACCTGGTTTACTGACCTTTAAATGTGGGCGCAGATGAGTTAGGAGAGGTCATCAGAAGTAATATTTGGCCAAATCCATTGCGGTACTACTTGGTTCCTGATGTGGATGATGGGAAAACAGAAGAATAAGAAGAAGAAAATGATGATGATGATGATGATGAGAGAGGAAGGAGAGGAGAGAAAGGAGATGACTAATTGAACGCTGATGAACTCCAACTTTCTTTTTTTTTTTTCTTTAGTCACTGGAAGCAAGTTGCCATCTTTTCTACCCCTTCTGTGCTCAATCGCCCTGACCTTGAAGTCTTTCTTCAGACATCATGGTTTTCAACCTATTTTATGGGGAGATACCTTGAGCAGAATACAGTGGGGAAAGTATCTCTACAATCATCCATTCTGAATTCATTCTAAGCCCCTCCTGTCTCTACACGAACTGTATGGAATCAGCACCACTGGGCTCTGTAGGAAAAAAGAAAACCCTTCTGCCTCCTTCACTCTGCTGGAAGCTGGAGGGTGCTGGGGCCCTGTGCAGTAGTGCATAGAATTCTAGCTTTTCCCCTTTACTCGGTATATTGGGCTTAGAGATGACACCATGTCTCTATGTGAATACGGGCAGTTAGCATTTATCAACACATACCTGTCTACTTGCTCTCGTTTCAAAACAAAACTTTTAAAAATGGGATACAGAAGGTCAGCAGAAGATGGGTTTGAGATGTTTGGGTGGGTTAAGCAGACATTTGACAACATGGCTTCTCCTTTGGCATGTTTAATTGTGTTAACAGATATCCTTGCAGTTTAAAATGACACTGTTAAAATGAAATTCTCTCCCAATGAAAAAGAAAAAAGAAGTTCTCATGCATGCCTCAACATGGCTAAGACATTAGGTTAAGTGACGGAAGCTAGTCACAAAAAGACAAATACTGCATGAGTCCACTTCCATGAGATATCTAGCATAATCAAAATCATAGAGACAGAAAGTAGAATGGAAATAAAGAATTATTGTTTACCCAGAACTGAGTCTCAGCTTTACCAGATGGAAAGAGTTCTAAAGGCAGGCAGTGGCGCTGGCTGCACATGATGAATATATTTGATAACACTGAACTGTACACTTATAATGGCTAAAATGCTACATTTTCAGTTTTATTTAGCAAATTTCAAGATCAGAGCAGCACTGTGGCTGGAATTAGAGTAGACCTCCAGGATCAGGATGGCCACAGGGACCTCAGGCTTACAGACCATCTTAAGAACTGTAGAGGGTCTCGAGTAGAACGGTGATGTGGTTTGACTTAGATTAGTATGATCGCTCTGTCTGTTCTGTTGAGAAGAAATTACCAGGGCAAGGAGTGAAGATGGACTGTGAAAACAGGAGCAATGGCTTTGAACCCCTAAACCCTGCACATGTTTCATGATCTTAACTCTGTTCTGTCAACTTTTCCCTATAGGTTCACCTGGGCATCAAGGGGATGGTGCTTGATGACAACAATAATAACCTCCCAGGGGCCGTCATTGCTGTCAGCGGGATTAATCATGATGTCACGTCAAGTAGGTGGCCACTCCTTGGGTTGGGAATGGAGTTCTTGCGCCTTATCTTCTTTGATAGAACTCACGGGCCAGTTTGTAAGCTGGTAAGACTAACAGGGACAGAGATACTAGGTTAGGGCTCCGAGCAAGGAAGAGTTTACTGGACACAGGGACAGTAACTAAAGAGCTAGATCAAGCAACCAAGATGTTTAAATGGAAAAAGAGAAACAGAACACTTTTGCTTCTGAAGCAAGAAATCCCTGAAAGGCAAAGACCAAAGAAGAAAATTGTAAATGTAACTCCTCAGCAGAGTTCAGAGGTGCCTGCCGTGGACAATTTTGTTAGAAGTATGTCTGTGCTAGATGCTCTTAGAGGCTCATGCGCTGGTGTGAAATGAGGTAGGAAAGAGAGGGACTGTAGAACTCATGGCTTGGCCTTATCCCTGCCTCTGGCATTTTATGGCATATCTATTCAGGGAAAATTAGAATGACTGACTGGTTTTAATGGACTTGCTGCAGGGCAAAATTGTTGGTGGAGATAGATCTTGGGGTTACCTGGAGCTCCTAAAAGGGTACAGAATTCTGTTTTAGTTACTTTTCTCATTGCTGACACAAAAGACTCAACATCCAAAGTTAAAGGAGGAAAGGTTTATTTGTTTTACAGTTTATAGAGGTTTCAGTACATAGTTGGCTGGCTCTGAGCAGGGTGACCTGACAGAGGGGCATCACAGAGGAGAGACAGTTCATGGCAGGCAGAAAGCAGAAGACAAAGGGCAGCAAGCTACAAACAAGCAGAGACCCTTTCTCTGTGCCTTATATCATATCTAGGCCACCCCACTCACACCCAGGCTGGGGCAGACTTACTTCTAGCATCGCACCACAAATCCACGCCAGCGTCATGTCCTTGATCCCAGCGGCACACGTCCTACCTCCAAAAAGCCCCATGTGTGAAGACGTGAAGCTTTGGGGGGGACAACCCCCAAACTGTCTCATAGAAGAATGTGCTTATTGAGAGACTCTGCTCACACTCATCATGCACAGCTCTTTAGGGCTTTGCTTATTTGTTTGTAATGGATAGCAGAAGGTAGCAGTGGTTATGGGTAGGTGAAATTTGCCTCACTACCCACACCGCAACTCTAGCAAGATTCAGCCAAACTTTTACTGGGCAAATATTTATTACAAAGCAGGCCTCTGATTACACAATCTGTTTAAACTAGATGACACCTCTGCTTTATGTTCTTTAAGGGCAAGAATATATTTTAAAGCAGAATTCCATACCCTATAGCAGTGGCAGCATGCATGCTGCAGCAGACTGTATCATGAAAGGTCTATAATAATTTAAGCACAGCCTTCCAGGCTTGTTAGATTCTCATACTCTAGTTAAACAAGGACATAAGAATTTAGTAAACATTTAGAACATCTCTCGAACTTTTTAGCCTTCAGTAGTGAGTGCCACTAATTTCACCAATTAGTGCTCACTTCCAGACACTCACTGGGTTCTGAACAAGTTCACTAGTGAAATCCTTCATTTCATTAGTGAAAAAAATAAAACCTATTGCTAACATTCATTGTGCTACTTAGCAAAGCGTTTAGGGTTGATTAGAGATGAAGATAGCTGTGGGGCCCTCTTCCTAGGTGCATTGGGAATGGGGAATGGAGCTTTTCTGCTACAACTGCTGACATTCCTGAGTGTGAGCCCCCCCTTAAGAAAATGACAGCCCCTGGGTATAACTTAAACAACTTAACATATACATAATAGCACACTGTCTTTGCTAAAGAATTTTAAAGTAAATTATTACAGACCTTTAATAGCAGGTAGCAGAATAAAAGACCTTCCTCAGTATTGCCTACATCTTTATTACTGCAGTTATTTTGACTACATCCTTGGAGAAAATTTTAAAGATACCCTGAGGTATCTTTAAAAATTAAGGTCACTTGCTGGGCGTGGTGGCTCACGCCTATAATCCCAGCACTTGGGAGGCAGAGGCAGGAGGATTGCTGAGTTCAAGGCCTGCCTGGGCTCCATAGTGAGCTCAGGGCCAGCAAGAACTATAAAGCGAGACCCTGTCTCAAAAAAAAAAAAAAAAATTGAGGTCACTCAATTTCCAGCCCTCCTGCTGCATATAAAGTTCCATGCGTGCAGCACCACTGGCCACCCAAGGTTACCCAGCCCAAGGTTGCCGTGGCTGGTGGTGCAGGTCGTGCCCTGCTCAACTGAGCAGCTTTTCCGGGACTTCTGATGAGCTTCTGCTCGAGTGTTCCCAATTTCACAAAGCATTCCATTCCTCCATTAACTGTTTAGTACAATCAACTCTTCTCTGTCTCCCAAAATCTGGCCCCCTGCAAGGTAAATCCACATCCTTCTTTAGGTAGACACCATTCTTCCAGTGACATTTCAAACATCAAAAGAGAAGTCTCCAGTGATTTCCTTAATTAGGCAAAGTATTAACTTTAACCTTTCCTCTCTCCTGGTGAGCCTCTACTAGAAATGAGTTTGTACTAAAGTATAGGGGCTAGGGCTGGGGATTTAGCTCAAGTGGTACAGTGCCAACCTTGGTCGCACGAGGGCCTGAGTTTGATACCTAGTACCACAAAAAATAAAAAATAAATAAAAAATAAAATACAGGGGCTAAAATGGAGCATGAGTCCTTCAATGCAGAGCACAGTCAGACTTCTTTCTAGCAGCTCCAGGACTGTTCTTATGACTTACTCAGCTCTGCTGGTTTCATCATGCTGTGAAGAGAGAGAGACCAAGCTCGTGATTGGCTGAAATATCCCGATCACTTTTCAAATCCAGTGTCCACTCAGGGCCAGGTGTTCAGCTAGCAGACAGAATTTGTCCTTGTAACTTTCAGGTAAGCACGGCGATTACTTCCGACTACTGCTTCCAGGTACCTACAGCATCACAGCCACAGCGCCTGGGTTCGAGCCAGAGACAGTGACCGCAGTTGTGGGTCCTGCAGAACCGACAGTGGTGAGTCTGACTGAGTCTTACACAAGACCAGATATCCCTGATACCAGGTCTTCAACAACCTAACGCCTAATCTTTCCTGCGCTTTCCTTGTTCACCATTAAATTCCATTCTCTCCTGCCCTCAATTTTCTTCAGTCATTCTCCTGTCATATACCTCCCCAATCCTTTTGGCTTTCCTCGTTCTTCTCTTTACTGTAAGGTTGAGAGTCAAAGTACTGTCCTATTTAAACCCAGCGCATGAGCTTGGATTCCTGTTCTAGTCTCTTATCTTTGGTTTTTTTTCCTCAGCAAACTGGTTGTCCTAGCGCCTCTTTTACAAGAGGTTGAAAAGAGAAAGTGCACACCCCGCATCTCCTAGTGACAGACACAAAGCAAGTGCTCAATAAAGATGAGTTTGCAAATCCTGGAACCCTGGCCCAGATTGTCCCGCTTCCAGAGGTCGCGTTCCTTGTTGCAATAGAAAGGGCTGTCACCAGGTGGCGCCCGGGAGCGCGCGCAGACCCGGTTTTGGTTCACTGCTGCCGCTGCAGGCCAGCGCGCTCCACCCAGTTCTCTGTGGCTCTGCAGTGGAGTAAGAAGCGAAGAAGCTCTTTGGTTCACAGCCTGGAACTTCTCACTTTGGGTTGTAGTAGAGTCGAATCTCAGCAAGGAAATATGAAGTATCCTATGTAATGAGCATCCAAAGACCTTATTTCCTAAGCCAGTGCTTGTCTAGGGCGTCCTTGTGTTGTCCCTTCTGTCTCTTAACAGCCGTGGAGTGTAGTAGGTCCACCCTCTCCCTTTCTTTATCAACGCAGTGAAGTCAAGCAGCTCAGCTTTTTAAATACACCCAGAGAAACTAGCTATTGAGTTGTTCTAATACACTAGCTGTGTATTAGAGTGACTGTAGGAGAGTTTTCCAGAATTACCTCACTGAAACTTCACAATGACCCTAGAAGGTTAACAAGCGTTATTTTGAACTAAGTTCAGGGAAAAAGGTTAAGTCATTTGAAATAGTTTCTGAAATTTCTAGATAATCCCCAACCTCAGACCATGTGCTAGCAACTCTTACAAATCATAAATTGCTTCCATTTGCAGATGCAGGAAGAAGAGTGACGCTCCCACTGCAAACTATTATCTGGTTATTAGTTTCCCAACCAGTGCCTCCTCTTTCCCTTTTTCTTTGTTATACCAGAAAATCAAACCCCTGCAGCTGCACGCACCCCTTAGGTGACAAACTCATCCATTCAGTGACAAATAGCCTCATGTTCTCTGGTAACACTCTTTCGGCAATTTTCACCTCCTTTTTCACACATCCTTTAAATAAATAAACATAGCCCTTCATTTTGTCAGATGGAAGGAATGAGGAACTCTGCCTCTGGATACAATTCTCAGATACAGTAACAACTAAGAGTCTGTTTACTGATCTCAGTAGTCTATTTTTCTGGCTATTCTAAAGCAGACAGCCATCTGGCTAAATGAGGGGGGGAAAAAAAACAGGAAAAGAGGTTGTTTACCAAACGAATTTTATGTTGCAATTTTAGACACAGTAAAATATCTTCTTCCAGGGCCCAGTGTTCTCGCTGTTTTTACCCAGATGCTGTGGCTGCTTTGCTTTGCTTTTCCTACGTCTCTCTCCCTCTTTCCCTCCCTCCCCCCCTTAATTTCTGCCTTACTAAAGAGGAAATAGTGAATGGGTTCAGTGCAGTGGACTCTGACTCCCTGTTCTCCCCCTGATGAAGGAGCAGAACTGGCCGTGGATCTTGGTAGAAAGGGCAGGAAATAGCACCATAGAGAGGCCTCTCAGTCAGTGGCCTGATTCTAACTCCCAGCTGGCTGCTGGCAGCTCCTGCTGTTCCGAGGGCGGGGCAGCCGGGTGCGCGGTGGGAACAGGCCCCTCCCTCTCCCGCTGCTGCCTGCCAAGGCTCACAGCTCCCCGCAGGCCCCCAGCCCAAAGCATCTTTTCATCTGTGCGCAGGGCCAGAGGGGAGCCTCACCGGTGCCCTCGGAGGGATGCGCTGGTCGCACAGAGGTGTGGGTTCTGCGCATCCACTCCAGTAGTCTTACCCTTGTCCCAGGTGAGGCCTTGTTGGCGGGCCTGGGCACAGCCCCGTGACTCATTCAGCTCCAAGGAGATGGAAGTTAGAACACCATCAATCGTAGCTCTTGCCCTAGGCGACAGTATGGGTGAAATCAGGGTTTAAAATGTAGAAATATTTTCTGAAAGGTTTACCCAGTCACACCCTCTGTATCACCCGTGATTTCGTGCCGCTTTCGACGGGAGTGTTGGCCAAGCACGTAGGACCCTTGCGCTACTCTGGGTCACTGCTATGATAATTCTTCCAAGTCTCCAGCCTCAGAACCTGGCGCTGTGGTCCAAATATCCCATCTGGCCTCTCAGTTTCTGCTTTTTCCGTTCTAGGTTAACTTCCATCTCAAGAGAAGCACCACGCAAGTCGACCCTGGGAGGAGAACTCCCGGTGCAGGGCAGGGAAACAGAGTCAGAGCGCAGTCCCGACCACCCAGAAAGAGGGACAGAGTCACGAAGCAGCCGCACAGAGGCCCTGCCTGAAGTGCGTGGAGCCCAGGGCAGCACTGCACAAAGCCTCGCTCCCACTTTCGTATCCCTCAGGGCTTGTCTGCTGTTTTATTATTGGGGACAGACTTAAATACAGAAGCCTGTTCAGACCAATTCTGAATCTGTTCGGCGGGTCTCAGTTCGTACCAGGGCAAGCCCGCTCGAGGCTGTCATTAAAGGAATGGAAAGCCAGGCGGGGCGGGTACCTGCCTGTAACCCCAGCCCCCCATGAGGCTGAGAGAGTCACACGTTTAAACCTAACCTGGGCAATTTAGCAATTCAGTGAGACACTCTCGAATTTTAGAAAGGGCTGCGAGTATAACAGGGTCTTGTATTCAGTCCTCCATACTGCTAAAAAAAAAAGTGGGGGGGAGGATTGCAAACTGGTGCAGTTGTACATATACCCAGCAGGATTCGGGACCGGTTTGTTCTGAGAACTGGCCTAAACCTAATCAGCACACACAGTGACTGGTCCGGCCCGATCGGCCACTCTGTCTACAGAGGCCACCGCAGAGCAGATGCTCCGTGAAGATTTCTAAAGGGTGATGGCAAAGCCGAGGTGGCCCGCCGTGAATTTTGTGCCCACAGTAGAACTCAGGGCTCCTGAAATCCTGAGGACCATTTCCACGGTAACCGGCAGTTTCCTAGTGAGAGAAGAATTTGCCATGCAACACTTCGCACCTTCCAGGACGGTCTCTGGGGATGTAGGCATAAGGCGGTGCCCCTGTGGGAGGGTGGCTCGGTGCTGGTGCTGGGCCAGGAATACAGAGTGCTTTCCAGCTTCCCGAGTCCCCCAGAACGAACCCACTTGTGTTAAAAGCGTTACAGAGGGATAAGGGTGTCACTCAGTGTGAGACCACTTGCCTGGTACGCGGGAAGCCCTGAGTTCCATCCTCAGTACGTCACAAAGAAATAAATGTGTTAGCAAAATGGGTATTACTAGAAATTATGAAAAGAAGTGCAGCCATTCAACACATACTTTGTAGCACACAGATTCATAAATTCTCATCGAGTATTTTAGGGTCCCTGAGGGCCCTGGGGTTCCACATTATGCATCTCCTTTTAGGGCTCAGGCTCAATGAGACAGGTCAGGCTCTGCTTCCCCAACTAGGACCCCTAATTGGCTCAGCTCTTTCTTACTGCCCGACTCTTCTGCCAGCCATCATGATTGGGAGCAGCACATAATTTATTTTTCTCTCATTGAGCCACTACTCAGTATGCAGTCAAAAGGAAAACAAAACAAAAAAGAATCTTTTCCCAGTTAGAGAATTCTCCCCTCAGGTTAAAAGATTAATCCTTTCTTCACCTTAACCCCTCCTCCCCCAGTGCTGGGCTTTGGCCATACTAGGCAAGCTCTCAACCGTGAGCCATACCCCAAGTGTTGATGAAGCTCTTTTCAGTTCAGTGAAGCTTTTATATTTTATTTATTTATTTGTTGAGACACAATCACAAAATGTATATAGTGCAAGCTGGTTTTGAACTCACAGTGTGGCCCAGGCTGGCTCAGCAATCCTCTTGCCTCAGCCTTCCAAATTCCGGGATTACAGGCAAGCACCACCTCACCTGGTACGTCGATGAAACCTTTCGCCTGAAGTTGCCATATGTGCTCTGGGTTTTTCCAGATTGTCTGTATGTATATCATTCAGGTTCCCTTATGCAAAGTCACTGGATAAAGCTATTTGCAAAACGTGGTGGCTGTGGCGCTTCCTCTGACACAGCCACAGAATTCCCTTGGTTCATCCTTTCATTCGTGCTGGGGGTTTTATTGAGGTCTTGCTGTAAGGAAGGCAGAGAACACAAAAGGTCCATCCATGCACTTGACCCCTTCTCCCTGCAGCTGGTTCCATTTCTCCTTCTCTACTGTGTTGTAACAGCCAGGATGCTGGTGTCTTGCTCTTGGACCCTTCAGGCACACCACCACCATGACGAGTAAAACTGCTGTACTTTATGAGTTGGCCAGCCTCAAGTATTCTCTTATAGCAACACAAGAGATGAAGACAAATGTTAAATCACAATTAAGTGGTGTGAGGGCGAGCTGAGTTGACAGGACATGAAAGATCCCTTCATTTCTAGTTCACTTCTCCCTGACTGATTCTTTTCTGTTTTATCTCTAGAATTTTATCTTAAAGAGGAAATCTCCTTCACCGAATCCCAGCCTGGACAGCTGGTATTTCATAAAAGGGTAGAAAATCACGGTTAAGGGCAGGAGTTTTGCATGCTGACCGACTTGAGTTTTAATCCTATGCTGTTCTTTATTTGCTGTGTGACCCTACACAAATCATTTACCTTCTCTGAGTCACTGTAACTCATCTGAAAACATAATGCAAATAATGTCTGACTCACTTGGAGGTTTGGAGAATTGAAAATGATCCTCTCATAAATCAGTGAGGGTGAAGTGACAGCTCCTGTCCCACCCTCCTGGAGGACCACAGTGCCTGTTCTAGGCTGGCCACCTAGAAGCTGGTGAGCCCAGCAGAGCATCAGACAAGTGAAGTACAAGATGAGTTTGGAAGTGGAGAAGATTTCTGAAAATCTGAAACAAGACCAGGTCGGTGCTGTTTTTTAAAAAATGGGCTAACCTCATTTACTAAAAGGCCTTTATTAGTTCTTATTCTTCCTGGCGCTTTTCCTTCCAAATCAAACATTTTATAGCACAGTAATCCCCTCCCCACTGAGCACACAGGAGAATTCCCTGTTTGCACACGGGATGGCACCTCATGCCCTCTGGGCCTGCCATTGGTCCCAGGAAGATTCTGGCAAAGGGCTTCCGCTCAGGTATGTCATGACTACCTATTGTTATTTCCTTGTGCCCGTGTCATTCTGCTTGTTCCCAATCATTTATATTTTCTGAGCAAATGATCTCCATGATTACCTTCACATTTTCCCTTCTGTTATTATTTTTCATCTTTTATCTAGTATTAATAATTTTGAGCATATTTTTCTCCCATGATTCCTTTTCCCTGGGGGCAGCTTTGTGGGAACGAGACCTTTAACGTGTGAGGTAGATCTACCTCCAGGTAGTATCAGCGTCGAATGGAGTTGGTTAGTCGGTGTCAGAATTGAATGACAGGTGGTATCCAGGGGATTGGAGAATTGGTTTTGTCACTGTGGGAAAAAAAAAACACAACACATATTTAGTGTTCAAAGTGTTACACAGATGAGAAAAAAGCAGAAACAAGATATATTATGTACAGATACAAATTTCCTATGATGAATGTTATTATGTATGTTTAACATATACCAATAAAATTGTTATAAAAGAAGTGTTCTAAAACCTCAGCAGCATGGGAACCAGCAGAAAGAACCAACAACTGGGATCTCATCTTATTAAATAGCTTCTCCACAGCAAGAAAAACCACCAACAGGTGAAAAGACAGCATACAATGTGGGAAAAGAATTTTACCAGCTGTTCCTCAGACAAAAGACTACTATCTAGAATATATGAAGAACTTTAAAAAATCAACTCCCTCTAAATATAAAGGCCCAATTCAAAACTGGGAATCTGAAATGAGCAGACATTTTTCAAATGAAGAAGTAAAGGCACAAAGAAACAGATGAAGAAATGTTCAACATCACTGGTCATTTGAGAGATGCAGATGAAAACAACACTGAGATTCCAAATCCACACAGAATGGCTGCTATCAAGAAATCAACCAACAACAAATGCTGGTGGGGCTTTGGGGAGAAAAGAACCCTTCTGCACTGTTGGTGGAATGTAGACTGGTGCAGTCACTATGGAGATCAGTGTGGAAAGTACTCAAAAAACCAGGATTACAGGTCCTATTTGATCCTGCTATCTCCCTGCTGTGTATATACACAAAAGAATTAAAAGCATCATACCACAGCAACATATGTGCGCCCATGTTTATAGTAGCTCAGTTTATGACAGCTAAATCTTGGAAACAGCCAAAGCCCATCAACAGGAAACTGGATAAAGAAGATGTGCCTTTTTTTTTTTTTTGAGACAGGGTCTCGCTTTGTAGTTCAGGCTGGCCCTGAGCTCACTATGTAGCCCAGGCAAGCCGCCGCGAACTCAGCAATCCTCCTGCCTCTGCCTCCCAAGTGCTGGGATTACAGGTGTGAGCCACCACGCCTGGCACTATGGTCTGTGGTATTGATGGCTGGTGGGCGTGAGTCACCACGCCCAGCATTCTATGTGGTTACAGGGATTGAACTCAGGACCTTGCGCTTGCGAGGCAGGCGCCGGAACCACTGAGCTAAATCTCTGGCCCAGATGCATCTTTTTTAATTAAAATGGAGTATTAGTCATAAAGAATGAAAAATTAGTCATTTATATTTAAATGAATGAACCTTGAGGCTATACTCATAAGTGAAATAAATAGGACAGCAGATATGTAAATACCTTACATTTCTCTCCCACAATGCACTCTTTTATTTTTTATTTTTTAAAATAAAAACATTTATCAGTACATTTCATAGGGAATTTGTACTTGTACATCATATATCTTGATTCTTTTTTCCCCATCCTCTCTTCCTTTAACCCCTCCTCCCCACCTTATTAACACAAGCTGTTTCCATTTTTTCCTTCTATTCTCCATTTTTTTCTTGTTCCTTCTTTCCTTTCCCTTTCCAACCTTGTTCCCCTTCTCATTTGAACATTTTCCCCCATTCCCCAGTATCTATTATCATTTTGGTCCTTCTTTCCACTTTTCTTCTTTCTCCCACCAGAGAAACAGTGCAGTATTTAATCATGTGTTTCATTTACCTTACTTAAGAGTATAGTCTCAAGGGCCAAAGATTTAGTTCAGTGGTTCTAGCGCTTGCCTCGCTAGTACAAGGTCCCTGGTTCAGTCCCCAGCAACCACATACAACAACACCAGGCATGGTGACTCACACCCACCAGCAATCAGTACCACATACCACAGTGCCGGGCATGGTGGCTCACGCCTGTAATCCCAGCACCTGGGAGGCAGAGGCAGGAGGATTGCTGAGTTTGAGATTTGCCTGGGCACCATAGTGAGCTCAGGGCCAGCCTGAACAACAACGCGAGACCCTGTCTCAAAAAGCAAAAAAAAAAAAAAAACAGAGAGAGAGAGAAAATCCAAACCATCTGTCTTTAAGAGCACATCAAGGCCACCTAAATACCCCCAACCTCAGACTCCTGGGCACTTTATCTCTTGAGCCTGTTCACTGTTTGAGTGCTGCTTTGACTCTACCTAGTAAAGCTGCCTGTGCCTCTCAGTGAAGCATCCTGAAACTGTACTATGTCAAGAACCTGCCCCAGCTGTGTTGAGGTCCCGTCTCTTCTCTAGGGAGAACTTTGATCCCTGTGCCTGACAGAAAGACAGTGGTAGGAACAGAAGAAATTTTAGGCAAAAAGAGGAAGAAGCCCAAGAGCCTCACAGCAAGGGAGAGCGTGGCTGCTTCGGCAGCTTCATCCCCCGGCTCTGACGGCGTGTGTACGTGTGTGCAGGCACGCACCGACTTTCCTGATTTACCCTCTCGGCAGGCTGCACGCCTAACTCAGCACAGGTCCAGAACAGCGTAGCATCCAAACCACACTAACCCTGGTTATAAATGAGCCAATGAGACTCTTTCCCAATGAGACCACTTTTTCCATGGCAACGGAAAACGCCCCTACGCCCGACGAGCCATCTCAAAAACATCCAGAAAGTGAGAGTACATGGCTTGGAACAAATCTGACCCCAGAACTAGAGATGTTAAAGTTCTTGTGTCCATTGTGCCATCCTCACACCTGGTAGCGCGATTGGTCTCGCTCACCATACCCATTCCCAGCACGCGGCCTGCACTGTCTCCTTCAGCACCCCCCCCCCCCATAGGGCTTCCCTTCTACTTTAACACTAACCTCACTCTGGCAGTTAAACCAGGCATAACACCCCCACCCCCATCCCCGCGGATGCCTAAGCAAATACCAGGTCTCCCTGGCCTCCTAAAAGTTAAATTCCACCCTTTAGAAAAGCTTTCTTCCCTTTGCTTTCTTTCACTCCTCCCCTTCCTCTTTCCCCTGAGGGCTTGTTTTTCTCCTACCTTTGCTTTCACTCTCCGAATTGTGGCCGCTTCTCCTGAGGTACATAGTACCTTAGCTCATTGAAGACCCAAGGAGCTTGCAGGCACCACGGGTGGGCGGAGCCCCCCCCCCCCCCCCAAAAAAAAAAAGCCTTCAGAGCCTTTGCCTTTTTTTTTTTTTCCCCCACACCCTGCCTACCTTCTTTAGCCAGGTCCCAGTCCAGGGAAGGATACAAATAAAATCATTCTTGTATCCCTAATCACCCACAGCAGGAGGGTAAAAAGGCCTCTTTTGGTTCCTAGATAGTGTTGTGGAGGCCTCTGGACCAAAGACTCCCTGCTGAACAGGAGATCAAAGGAGTTAAGAGTTTCCTCAAACCCTTTCTAGAATCAGATAAAATAGAAATAAGCCAAGAACTAAAACGGGTACAATTTATTCTCCTTTTAAATACTCAAGCCTTTACACATACTGTAGTTTATAGCAGATCTCTATTTCACAGACCAGGGAGTTATTTTTTTTTTAAGTGGAGGGATAATGTTGGACTAGTTAAATTTCTATTAAGTACAACTAGAAAAATTATAATCGCTGTCTACTATCAACAGATACATTAAATACTTTAATGACAAAAACTGAGACAGCTTAATAGCATTACTCTTACCAATCAGGTTTTTTTCTCATTTTGCTAAATGTTTTATTTCAGATTTGCATTTGTGAGCCAGTAGTTGGAAAATGAGACCATTGGCATCTCAGATAACTAAAAATTTGTAAGCGTGGACTTCTGAAACAGCTGGATCCAGGTGTCTCCATTATGCAGTCCAGAACATCTCCGATTTTTAACTTCAATATTTTTTGTGGTAACTTCTTTCTTACAGAGGGTGAGATCATCAACAGCTCCTTTGAGTTTCTGTTCTGCCAACAAAGTATTGATCCCTGGGCTGGTCTCTCAAAACACAAATTAGATTCTGTGTCTATTCCTAAAATTGCCGTATTGTCACTGATTGGTCAGTCTGGGGCAATGTGCCCACTTGTAGAAGGAGATAGAGCTAGGAATATAAAAGCCAGAGTTCCATTTAAAAAATAATATAAAAATGCTGTTAACCACTAAAGAACATTTTTTGGACGGCTATAGGAAAACACAAGAAGAAGGTTTTTTTTTAATTGAACCAAAGTCCTTCACACTGAGCTGTATCCCCACTCCTTTCTTATTTTCTTTCCTTTAAAAAATTTTTTTTTCAGTTTATAAATGTTGGTACAGGGTCTCAAATTGCCTGGGCTGGGTTTGAACTTGGAATCCCCATGCTTCTGCCTCTGAGACTGCTGGAATGATAGGTATAGGCCACCACATCCAGGCTGGAGAATATTATAGTTTTAACGAACTTATGCACCATTTCAATTTTTTTTTTTTGCAGTACCGGGGATTGAACTCAGGCCCTTGTTCTTCCAAAGTAGGCGGGGTACCACTTGAGCTAAATCCCCAGCTCCTTACATGACTTTTTTTTTTTTTTTTGCTTTGTGAGACAGAGTCTCACTTTGTAGTTCAGGCTGGTCCTGAGCTCACTATGGTGCCCAGGCAAGCCGCAGCGAACTCAGCAATCCTCCTGTCTCTGCCTCCCGAGTGCTGGGATGACAGGCGTGAGCCACCACGTCTGGCATTGTGGTATGCAGTGTTGATTGTTGGTGGGCGTGAGTCTCCACGCCCAGCATTATATGTGGTCACCTTACGTGACTTTTAACTAAGCCAAACTCAGTCCTTCAAGAAGCATGTACTGGGGAGACTCATCTGCTAGGCACTTTGCTGAATAATAGGGGAACAGGGGTAAGTTCAACAGGTTTTTACTCAAGAAACCACCCACAAGGAGAAAGAAAGGCAAACTAACAGTGGGGAAATGGAGATCAGGTCGGCCCTGGCAGAGGCCAGAGAATCAGGATGTACTATCATCCAGTTCTCTACTTTTCTTGGCGAAATCCAGTCTGGACTCCACTGACTCATTTCTGTGAAATGCTGTACACTAATCTCAGGAAGATCATTACTGCACAGGGGCGGAGGCCTGAAACAGGCCACAGTTTCAACAGGAAACATCAGGGCCCATCTGCTCACACAGGTGGAGCATTCCAGGGCTCCTTGCGGGAAGATCCGTGTCACGCCATACGTGGCCCCAGGAGGCCGCAGGAGTCCAGCTCCCTCTGGAGTGTGATTCAGCACTTGGCACAGCGTGTGGAAGAACAGGGAATGTCCCCGCATCACCAAGCCCCATGCACGTACCAGAAAAAAATGCAAAGGAGGCACCATGGCCCTTTGGGAGCAAAGTTCACAGACTAATCAGATTCACAATAGAAACTTTGAGCCTGGGTGGAGGGTGACCAGCATCCTAGCTTTGCCTTTTCCCTGCTCTGGTATCTTGGACCAATCAGGTTATTTCTCAAAGTATGGATAAAAACCATAATCAGTGCTTAAGATGTTCATAAGGAGATTCTGCATAAAGAGGAGATGATTTTAGGTGATTTGCCATCTAAACACTGTATCATTTTGTGAAAAAGCTATTCTTTGAACAATCTCTAGCAACTCTAGTCTGAATACATCAAGGAGAGTGTTCCTACATGGTCCTAATGTTTGAAAACTGGCCCTTACCATTTTTTGTTTAACAAATGAAAGAGTAAACCTCAGGCTCAGAACAGGAGTTTTAAAACAATTTTGTTTCTGTGTTTAAAGTTTTATTCATTTACTTATTTAGGCAAGGCCTCACTAAATAGTTAGGCTAGATCTGAACTCATTATGTAATCCAGGCTATTCTTGAATTCATGGCATGGTCTTGATCCTCCTGTCTCAGTCTTTTGTATGCCGGAATTATAGACCTTTGCCACCTCAGCCAGCTCTACTGTATTTATTGATTGGTTGATTGATTGATTGATTGAGACAGGGTCTCACTTTGTAGTTCAGGCTGGCCCTGAGTCCGCTATGTAGCCCAGGCAAGCCTTGAACTCAGCAATCTTCCTGCCTCTGCCTCCCGAGTACTGGGATTACAGGTATGAGTCACCACACCTGGCATTGTGGTATGTGGTACTGATTGCGGGTGGGCATGAGTCACCACACCCAGTATTGTTGTATGTGGTTACTGGGGATCGAACTCAGGATCTTGTGCTTGCTAGGTAGGGGTCAGAACCACAGTGCTAAATCTCCGGCCCCACTGTATTTATTTTTGTAATTACCTCCTATGAATTACTCCCACTGGTTTTTGTCTTATATGTGTGATAGAAAAATCTGCTCTAAAAGACAAAGTAGTTGAATTTAAATAAAAACATCAAACAAAACTTTAGAGCCAGGCCTGGTGGGATACCTCTGTAGTTCTAGCTGTTTGGGAGCAGGAGGCAGGAGGATTTCAAATTTGAAGCCAGCCTGGACCACTTAATGCTCTCCTGCTTGAAAAGAAAAGGGCCCAGGGTGTTGCTGAGTGATTAAACTCTTATTTAGTATGTGGGAAGCCCTGGATTTTATCCTCAATACTGGAATTTTTTTTTTTTTTTTTGAGACAGGGTCTGGCTTTGTAGTTCAGGCTAGCTCTGAGCTCACTATGTAGCCCAGGCAAGCCTTGAACTCAGCAATCCTCCTGTCTCTGCCTCCCGAGTGCTGGGATTATAGGCGTGAGCCACCATGCCCGGCTGGAATTTTTTTTTTTTAAAGCAGTCATGATACAGTGAAGAATTACCGTGATGGTTTTCTGAGAGTACATGATTATAAGCAAAAGTAGTATTAAGGAAAAAAAGAAAAGAAAAAGTAGTACAGAAATGATTAAGGTGGGAAAGTGGAACATTATGCTGGACTAGGCAAGTTACTTACTGTTTTTTTTTTTTGTTTTTATTTTTGTTTTTTATTGCCTAGGTTAGCTCAAACTCAAGGTGATCTTCCTGCCTCAGGCTCTTGAGTGCTAGGATTATCAAGCATTCACCACTATACCTAGCTCAAATTACTTCATCTTGTAGAGCCTCAGATTCCTGAGTTATAAATCAAGAATAATAGTGACTATCTTCCATGACATATGCTAAATTTAATCAACCAACCTTATTTGGAGAAGAAGAAGAGTTCAGGTCTGGGGATTTAGCTCAGTAGTTCCAGAGCCTGCCTAGCAAGCACAAGGTCATGAGTTTGATTCCTGGTAACCACATACAACAAATCAGTACTATATACCACATAACACAATGCCAGGTGTGGTGGCTCACACCTGTAATCCCAGCACTCAGGAGGCAGAGACAGGAGGATTGCTGTAAATTAAAGGCTTGCCTGGCTACATAGTGAGCTCAGGGCCAGTCTGAACTACAAAGTAAGACCCTGTCTCAAAAAAAATAAATAAATAAAAATAAAAAGATGAGTTCAACTGCTTCATTAACATGCACAACCAGGAAAAAGAACTAGATGACTTAGAAATTAGTTTGGAAAGTACAGTATTGACTATATTCAAACAGAGAATTTTGGTTCTGTTTCTGGGAGATAGTATTTCCTACCAAAAAAAGAAAAGATCTTAACATAAGGCCAGGTTGAAATAAACATTTTCTTTAAAATTATCTTCAGTCTTTCAGCTTCTCCATTCCTTCCCTCTGATTTCTTTCCATCCTTTCATGTCCCCTAATTCTTCCTTTCTGTTTTAGCATGTAAACAGGAAGTATGGGGCCGGAGGGTTAGCTCAGTGGTTCCGGCGCCTGCCTCGCAAGCGTAAGGACCTGAGTTCGATCCCTGGTTACCACATATAATGCTGGGCGTGGTGGCTCACGCCTGTAATCCCAGCACTCGGGAGGCAGAGACGGGAGGATTGCTGAGTTCACAGCGGCTTGCCTGGGCACCATAGTGAGCTCAGGGCCAGCCTGAA
>PVIC010018225.1:0-31833 GCA_004025085.1 Thryonomys swinderianus
TTCAGGCTGGCCCTGAGGTCACTATGGTGCCCAGGCAAGCCGCCGCGAACTCAGCAATCCTCCCGTCTCTGCCTCCCGAGTGCTGGGATTACAGGCGTGAGCCACCACGCCCAGCATTATATGTGGTAACCGGGGATCGAACTCAGGTCCTTACGCTTGCGAGGCAGGCGCCGGAACCACTGAGCTAACCCTCCGGCCCTGGCTCTTTGGTTTTTAATGTGAAGATTAAACCCAGGGGCTTCACATTGATCTATATCCCCAACCCATTTTTATTTTGAGACAGAGTCTTGCGAAGTCTCTTAGTTACCCATAATAGGCTCAAACTTGTGATTTTCCTGCCTCAGCCTCCCATGCTAGGATTACAAGCATGTATCATCATGTAAAACCTAACTTAAAAAGATCATCTGTGTTAAATAAATGTTTTTAGTTAATCTAGGAAAATTAGAAATAGACTGGGTATTCTATAAGTATATAAATTGTACCAATAAAGAATTAAAAAAAGAATTGTTTGCCGGGCATGTGGCTCACAACTGTAATCCCAGTACTCAGAAGGCAGAGGAAGTAGGATTGCTGTGAGTTCAAGGCTAGCCTGGGCTATGTAGTGAGTTCAGGACCAATCTGAACTACAAAGTGAGTCTCTGTCTCAAAAAAAAAAAAAAAAAAAAGTTAATTTGGGTTGTAGGTGAAAGTAGTATATATACAGATTTTGAAGTTCTGATTTGTTAGTACAGATATACTCTGACGCATTTACAGGCGAAATGATAAAATGTCTAGTTTTTCTTCAAACAGTCCAGCAAAAGACAAAAAAAAAAAAAAAGAGCTGAAAGAAGTAAGAGAAATGAAATAAGAATGACAGACCTTTGCTGGTTTTTGAAGTTGAGCAATGAATACACAGTGTTTGTTTTACTCTTCTACATGCTTTAGAATATTTGGACTTTCCCATAATGAGATATTTAAGGCCAAGCTATTTAGTATGGACTTTACTATGTCTCCTTGGAATTTGTGAAGTTCGGTACAAGGAGGAATGTAGGAAGGACTGTGAGAAAGCTTAGCCTGGTAGCAATGGACTAGACATTGAGGAAGGTGGGGGCCAGGGGCATGGAACTGTTTCTGAGAAGTGAGAGAGGAAGCCAAGTCGGAAGAGGAACTCTGTGGGCTGGCAGAAGTGAATCAGGTGCTCCACAGAGAAACCGCCCCTTCCTCCCCTTCAGTCAGTAGCAATTCTTGTCCTGAAACCCCCTCACTGGGACCGTGAAGACAAGGAGAGAGAAAAGCAATCTACACCAAGTGGAAACTGAACCAGGTTTTTGTAGTAGCTAATGTGGAGCTCAGTGAGGAAATGGAGAGTTCCAAGTTGGTTTTTTTGTGGAATTTCTGTTATGGTCTCATGGTGAAATTCATAGGTACAGTCACTTTTTCTGATCACCTTTTTCTCTTTTCATTTACAGAGTGGTGAAAATATTAGTGATCCTGAGTCACTTATGATTTAAGATTGAGATTACATTTATTTGTAAAGTTGAACACTTTACAAGATATATGTGAGGTTACTGAATGAATTTAAGTGATATGGTCTGAGGAAAAAATCTGTAAGCTTGGCGAATTAATGAAAATTTAGATTTAAATATAGAGCTTCTGACTTGTCAGTGGCAAAAATATTAAAAATAAACTTCAGGGGGCCGGAGATTTAGCTCAGTGGTTCCGGTGCCTGCCTCGCAAGTGCAAGGTCCTGAGTTTAATCCCGGTAACCACATATAATGCTGGGCGTGGTGACTCACGCCCACCAACAATCAACCAGCAATCAGCACCACATACCATAGTGCCGGGTGTGGTGGCTCACACCTGTCATCCCAGCGCTCGGGAGGCAGAGACAGGAGGATTGCTGAGTTCGAGGCTTGCCTGGGCTACATAGTGAGCTCAAGGCAAGCTGGAAGTATAAAGCAAGACCCTGTCTCAAAATAAATAAATAAATAAATAAACTTCAGATCCAATAAATAGTAGTAGTTACTAAAGCTTAGAGAGAAATGGTCATTCTTCCGAAGTGGTCATTACTTCACGAAAGAAATGTTGAGAGAGTTTGATATAACCCCCCTCATAGCCATCCCAGAGTATAATTTCCTGATCACCTTTGCTTTTTTCTTTCATTACAAATTGTATCCTCTAAGAATAGGTCTCTTCCTATGTTTAACATGCTTTCTTTGCTGTCTCCGTTCAACATTCCATCTACACAGTGCTAAAATTGAGGTGGGGGACAGAAATAAGAAATGTTGCTCCTCAAGGGGGAAAAGAATATTGGAACCCCATGTATCCTTTAGCTTTAGTACTCTGGAGATTCCCTAGGAGGACGTTTTGTTCCCTGCACCCAAACTGGCATCCAGCTCCTAGTTTATGCAGTCAGAGAGAAGAGAGGTGTTTTTGTTTCTGCTTGTTGTTTTTTTTTTTTTTTTTTTGAGACAGGGTCTCGCTTTGTAGTTCAGGCTGGCTCTGAGCTCACTATGTAGCCTAGGCAAGCTTCAAACTCAGCAATCCTCCTGTCTCTGCCTCCAGAGTGCTGGGATTACAGGCATGAGCCACCATGCCCGGCACTGTGGTATGTGGTATTTGATTGCTGGTGGGCATGAGTCACCACACCCAACACTGTATATGGTTACCAGGGATCAAACTCAGGACCTTACGCTTGCGCTTGCGAGGCAGGTGCCAGAACCACTGAGCTAACCCTCCGGCCCAGTTTCTGCTTGTTTTTGTTTGCCATGCTGAAGATCAAATTCAGGCCTGTAGCCTGCTGGGTGAGTGCTCTTCCGCTGAACTATATCTCTTCCTCAAAGAAGTGAGGTTTTGGTCAGGTTTGCTGCTGTGTTTGAAGCTTAATTAAGACAGGGATCGAGCTGGACATGGCAGTACATGCCTGTATTCCCAGCAGGCAGGTGCTTAGGCAGAAGCCCTGCAAGTTTAAACCTAGCCTGGACAGTTTAGTGACTGTTTTAGTTACTTTTCTCATTGCTGAGGTAAAACACCCAACACCCAAAGTTAAATGAGGAAAGGGTTATCGAGTTCACAGTTTGTACAGATTTCAGTCCATCGGCAGCTGTCTCCAAGGTAGAGTGGATGCCAAACAGACATCAGAGAGAAGAAACAGTTCATTTTGGGCAAAAGATAGCAAGCAACAGATGATGAATAATTAGCAGCGAGGCTCTTTCTGTCCCTCTTATTGTACCCAGGCTACCTGCCCTTAGGGCAGATCACACCCACACCCTTAATCCTTCACTTAATCCTGGCATTCCAGTATGAATCAGCCTTATACTCTAGATCCAGCCACCTCTGAAAAACCCCACCTATGACAACATGAGGTTTTGGGGGGACATCTAGACACTAACTGTAACAGTGACTTAGCCAGACCCTATCCCAAAATTTAAAAATAAAATATAAAAAAAGACTGGTTATAGGTTATGTGCTCAGTGCTGAGGTCCTAGGTTCAATCCCTGGTGTTAGAAAAATCAATAAATTTGGCTTCTAATTCATGATAGTTGCTGTAAAAAGCTCTCAGGGAAGTAAGAAGAGATGACAAAATTTCTAAAAGCAGGAGAGATGGTTTTTCTTTTACTTAGGGAATCATAGCTGAGCTGCTGGGTCACAGGCAGGGCCAGGAAAGGGGACACATGGTCATAAACCTTCATAAACTTTATTATGGCAAAGACTGAGCTGTCATCCACCAGGATAGAAAAGAAAAGGGGAGAGGCGGCAGCAAGGGTTTCTAACAGCAGTGCCTCTCTACTGCATTGTCAGAGAGAAAGATATCTGAGAATAGGCATCCATTATCTCCTTCTACAAAAGGATTAGTGTGGGTTGCAAGAAATTAATGGCTTTTGAGTTACCACGGAAATACTAATGAATGTCAGGACTAGAGATGGAAAGCCGGTAAAATAGGCTTTTTCTCTGCCTCATCTCTCTCCTTTTCTCTTTTGGCTTGTTATTTTAAGGTTGAAGTCTTGTTTTGTTTTTTCCTTTAGCCAAAAGCAAAAGTCTTGCCCTCTAGGTGTCTTCTTTAGGGAATGACTTCATTAGGATATATATATATTTTTTAGTATCTCCAATATATGTCAGCAAAGACATTGAGAATTATCTAAGAAAAGTTCTGTCAGGGAAGACTGTTCACTTCTGCATAGATATCAATTTCATATCTGTTAAAGTCTCAGGAGGTCTCTCTAATGATAGTACCATTTCATTAAAATATTAAACTAGAGTTGGGCATGGTACATGCCTGTAATTCTAGCATTCTGAAAGGCTGAGACAGGAGAATCACAAGTTTACACCCTGCTCAAGCAAACTAGTAATCTAGTGAGACCCTGTCTTAAAATTGTTGTTTAAATTTTTTTTTTTTGAGTCAGAGTCTTGCTTTGTAGTTCAGGCTGGCCCTGAGCTCACCATGTAGTCCAGGAAAGCCTCAAACCTAGCAATCCTCCTGCCTCTACCTCCCAGAGTGCGGGGATTACAGGCGTGAGCCACCACACCCGGCATTCTCTCAAAATTTTAAAAAAGATAGATGGAAGGAAGGATGGATGGATGGATTAGGTAGGTAGGTAGGTAGATGATTAGATAGATAGATAGATAGATAGATAGATAGATAGATAGATAGATAGATAGATAGACAGATGGCTAGGCAGGTGAGTTTGGGACATAGTTTAGAGCAAAGGCCCTGTGTTCAGTCCCCAGTACTTCAAAAAACCTAAACTGATACATATCACAGTTCATTGTGGATTAAAGATGGGATGACTAGATAAGCTTGTGAAACCAAGGGGAGGGAATTATACCTACTGTGGACTGTGCATTGTATTAGGAACTTTATTTCTAATTCAATAAACACTTTTAAAGCACCTGTTCTATGTCAGGCACTATACTGTGTGCTGTGACATAAAGATGAACAGAGTTTACTGTCTGGAAAAGACTTTTTAAAACAAATTTTAACACTTACTTGTTTGGACATTTAAATAAGCTACTAAAATATAATCTGGTAAGAACCTATGATAAAGGAATAAGACAGTTGGAATGCCTGATATTGTCTCAGAGATATATGTGTACAGGTGAGATGGGGGAGGGGCTGGAGGATTCAGGAAGGTAAATAGCCAGTCTCTAGTTGAAGAAGAAAGCATTAAAAGCTAAGGGGATATGTACTAAGCACATTCAGGCTTGGAGAGAAAACTGCCATCTCAACAGTGAGCTAGGGAAGCAATCCTAGTAACTAGACAAAGGACATGAATAGGCTCTAGGTTGTTTTGGTCCTGTCTGAGAAAAGAGTTTGTGAGCATCATATTTGGTGCTCTTTTTACTGACTCACTCTCGCTTCACCAACCTAAGGAAAGAACTGGATGGGGAATCATGTCATGTGGCAGAAGGAGCCTTCTCTTTTGTATATTCAGTACCTCTTATTCATAAGAAATCCTGACAAAGAATGACTGGGTCCTGGATCCACAGGGAACATCTGGTCATAGTTATTCAGTATTTCTGGTTTTTGCACAGACACCGGCTAGTCATGTTGATATTGCATACTTCATGGTTGCATTTGCTCTCATTCCCCATCACCCCAGTTCAGTTTCTTTTAGCTGATTTTTCCTTAACTACATTTTGCGAATTAAGTACCATCTTGTTATTTTACTACTTCTGTTTTGTTTAGTTCAAACCAGAAAGAGGTCAACTTCTGCTCTGCTTGGTTTCTGTATCTATCCTCTCATAAATAATTAATACTTTGCCTCTTTTTTTTAAATTTTTTTAGAACATAAACAAACATTCCCAAACATCCTGAAGAAGGGTTACCTGGAAATTAGGAAGGACCACGACAGTTATTGGCAAAGCTGTTACGCAGAACTCTCACCCTATAACTTATACTTCTACAATCTTGACAGCAGTGGGAATCAAAACCTCTATGCCACATACCAGCTTTCACATTTCCAGAGCATATCTGTCTTGGGTCACCTCGAGGCCAGGATGGTGGATGCTGTCCTCTATGATAACACTCAGCTGCAGCTAAAGGCAGAGTCACCGTGGGAGGCTTTGGACTGGGGGCAGAAGCTCTGGGAGGTCGTGCATGCCACTGCGCCTGGTTACGTGGGACGGCAGGATGAGCTGGCGAACTCACCAGGGCTCGGGCATGGCCATCATGTTGACTGTACGAAGAGTCATTGTTTACAGAAGAAAGCCAATGGGCTGCTGCCACCGTCCCCTGTCTTGGATAGCCCCAAGCAATACCAGAACATCCTCAAATCAGGGACACTCTACAGACTAACTGTCCAAAATAACTGGAAGGCATTTACATTTGTGCTAAGCAAGGCCTACCTTATGGCTTTTCAGCCCGGCAAGCTAGATGAGGATCCCTTGTTGAGCTACAATGTGGATGTGTGTCTAGCCGTCCAGATAGACCACCTAGATGGCTGTGACTCTTGCTTTCAAGTAATTTTCCCCCAGGATGTCCTCCGCCTCCGAGCTGAGACCCGGCAGAGGGCTCAGGAATGGATGGAGGCTCTGAAGACAGCTGCCAATGTAGCGAGGAGTTCGGAGCAAAACCTGCAAGTCACACTGAGGAGTAAAGCCAAGGATCAGCTGGGTGGGCATGAAATCAGGAAGAACAAACGTCAGTCCGTGACCACCAGCTTCCTGAGCATCCTAACAACTTTGTCTTTGGAGCGAGGACTCACTGCTCAAAGTTTCAAATGTGCAGGTATGTAGCAAATTTTCAGCATAAAGCTCATTAAGGAGAGAATCTTGTAATTGTAATTCACTTTTAAAATTACCTCACTAAGAGTCTCAGAAACTGTTTACAAAAAGTATCTCTCTTCCATTGTGTTTGCTATATTAAAATATCTGTCCATACTTACACTACTCATACTGTGTTGGGAAAGTACATAGGAAAAGATATGATACATCCTATTGAATCAAAATGATTTAGCTAAAGCCTAAGCAGACTGGAATTTGGGCTTCCTAAATTGTCTATGATTCCATTTCCTGTCCTTGGGACTGTGGGGCCCAAAGCCGACTCCTAACACTCCTCTGGCAAGGTGAATGCTGGTGTCGGTACCTGCCATTGATCATGACCTTGTCAAGTCCTGTTAAGGTGGAAACTGGAAAGTCAGCATGGACAGAAAGTGCAGGTGCTGAAACAGCAGTGGAGGATTATTTTTCAGGTGATTTCTGCATCACCACAGGCCTGTGTCTCATCACCAGGAAGTGCTGTGTAATGGTGAGACTCAAAGGAGAGTTCAGCCCCAGTAATCTTATTATGTCTGGAAACCTTATTGCTGCTTCTTTCCTCTCTACTGCCCATTCTTCCTAGCTTCCTGTAAACAGTAAAAGAGGAAGAAAAAAATTACTACACCACATCTCTATCTACTATAAACTGAACCAAAATTATTTTCCTTTCACTAAAACCTACAATTTGAGAAAATAAGATTTTTGCCACAAAGATAGCTTTAATCAGAATCCTGATGGGGAAGGCTTTAACTCAAGTGTATTAGATTTAAGTCTGTTACTCAAAAGTGAACAAGAAGCTCACCTACAGCCAAGACCGGATGTTGAGTTTTGTTCTTGGACCTGCATTGAAAAAAGCCAGATGGTGGTGAAAAACTACATTCTAAATTTGGGTTAGTTATGATGATGATCTTTTCTATTGAAAAATAATTTACTTAAAATGGGGAGGGGATTGTTTGAATCACTCTTACTTTGCTCTGCGGGTGCAGCTGACTACTGAGCAGAAATCTGCAGAGCTTGTTTAGAGAAAAGAGCCTTAAACCATAGTGGATGATGAGGCTATAGCTACAGACTTGACGGACCTTGTGTCAAGGTAAACAGCTATTTTTAGAAACTAGTTTTGAAATAAGGACACATTTGTTTGGCATAGTTTAAACGTTTTGCATGTTCCAGTGTCATCTTATACTGGTACATGTATTATATTTCAAAGTTCAGCCATTCAATAATAATTTGTTAACTGCTAACTCTGTGGACACCATGAAATTACAGTATACTTCTATGGCATTAGATTACTGACAGGATTAATAAATCTGCTATGTTTTGGAATAAGGAAGGACATTTCTCATTTCCCCAGAAACTTAGTTTTCAGGGTAGACACTGGAGTACCTGAATCATTATAGCAAAACTGTGCAGAAAAGCTTTGGGTGCCATATAAGGATTGCCACCTAATTTATCTCCTTCTCAGCCAGGGTAGCACATACTCCACCAAGAGGCAGAATTGCAGTGTTCTTAGCAGTCCAAGGAAGGAAGGACAGTGGGTGTAGCAAGGCTGTGATATCCAATGGTCAGAGAGTGAAAACAGGAAAAACAGCTGGAATGAGACAGGGAAGAGGAGTGAAGTAGGAAAGAAGAGAGACAGTATTCTGTAAGGGACAAGAAGAAAGCTCTGTGGCAGCTGCTGTTGGTCCCATTCCTCTCTTTGCTGTCCTAATTTGGTCACCAGCTCACTACATGTGTCTGCTTGGAGGACAGGCTGGGGAAGGGTATCAGAAGGGGGCACAGGGACCAAAGCTTTGCATTGCATAGTTTTTACCTTCATGCTTTTGGGCTGATACTCAAATGAGGCACAGATAGATTTCTGATTTGGGGTGGGGAAAATGTCAGTTCATATAGAGTGACACATTCTAAAGCAACTACAAATCTCTTTCATTTGAATACCTCATTTTCTATGAGAGAATGCTATATTGAGTTGTTCTGTGGTTCCTGTGGCCTATCCACCTGCTTTTCATTCTTAGTACTGGTTGGTGATGGAGAATTGGTTTCCTGCTTCAGCATAAATACTTTATCTCCTGTAGAGGGCAGAGTCCCAAAAGAAAAAGAAAAAAACTTGTTAAGAAACCTCTGTTTTTTAAATTACCTGGGAGACTGTTCATTACATCACAGATTATTATAGCAGATGGAACTTTAAAAATTGATCTGTTTTCACAGTTAATTTCATAGCTGCTTCTGTCTTTTGCACCTGTGTTGTCTAACTTTGCATCCTTAAAAAACACACACAATGCGTTGAAAAAGTTGGTTTATCTGCCCAAAAAGCCAAACATTTCAGTACATTGTTTTTCAGTGAGTTTGAGGTTTATGTCTTATTTTAAGGAAAAGCTAATTCACAGTATTTCATGGCTCTAGTATGGTTCTTTATAAGTTTTTATGTCTACTTAGTTCTCCTTTTTAAAAATATTTTGGATGAGTAGACTTTCAAAGTATAAGATTACACTGAGTACCTCCTTATTATGATATCACTTAGTTGCTATTCAGAGTAACCACAAATGTTGGCTTTTCAATCCATGAAATAGTACAATTGGCTTTATATCACTAAATTCTTTCTGTAAGTGAAGGATTTTCTATATTTTTCTTTAAAATTTAGACTCCCTGCAGAAAAAATAGGCCATGACCATCCAAAAATGCCTGCTACGTGGTTTTGAAAATATATGCTGATACTTAACTGCGTATTTCTTAACATGTGGTTGGACTTCTTTTTTGTGTCAGAAATTGAACTCAGGACTTTGCACTTTCCAGGCATCCATGGTGTCACTGAGCTAAATTCCTGGCTGTGCCTGGACTTTGGATAGTTTTATTTGAATATGTGTGGTTGCTCCATCACTTTCTCTCCAGTTTCAAGCTGCTCATCAGTAGGAAGTCCCAGCCCTTGTGGTCTTGCTGTTCCTGAGGCTTAACTGAGCATGCCTGTCTCTGGGGGTTTTGTACTCACTCCTTCTACTTTCTGAAATGTGAAATTTAACCTTTTCCATTTTTTGTCATTTATTGTTTGCCCAGAAACTTACTCACAGCTGGTCATGTTAAATCAGAGCTGCAGGAAAGTAGACATGGTCTCTGCCCTCATGGAACTTGCAGTCTGCTTGGGAAGACAACTTGTTCAATGAAATAATCTCATCATTGACTGTCAAACGGCAATGGAGACAGAAGTAAGGCCAGCGCTCCACACTGGAGAAGTGTCACAACTATATGAAATGGCACATCTTCATTTTTTATTGACAGACAAGGCAGTTGATAAGGTTGGACTTACTATTTGCCCCAGAGTTGAAGAACTGGAACTCTGAGGGTGCTAGTAGCATCTATAGCAGAAAGCAGAGTGCTTCTTTAGTGAAATTATTGGCTAGAATTCAAAATTATGATTGGCAAAGTTAGACTTGGTGACATATGCCTGTAATCCCAGCCCTCGGGAGGCAGAGCCAGGGGCAATACTTGAATTCAAGGATAGTCTGTACTATATAGCAAGGCTCTGCTCAAAAAAAGGGCCAGAGGGTTAGCTCAGTGGTTCCGGCGCCTGCCTCCCAAGCACAAGGTCCTGAGTTCGATCCCTGGTAACCACATACAATGCTGGGTGTGGAGACACGCCCACCAACAATCAACACCGCATACCACAATGCCGGATGTGGTGGCTCACGCCTGTAATCCCAGCACTCGGGAGGCAGAGACAGGAGGATTGCTGAGTTCGAAGCTTGCCTGGCCTACATAGTAAGCTCAGTGTCAGCCTGAACTACAAAGCGAGACCCTGTCTCAAAAAAAAAAAAAAAAATATATATATATATATATATATATATTTGGCATGGGGATTGGTGTTAAAATATTAATGCTAAAGCAAATTATTACCGGCTTATTAAAGTATTTCTGAACTATGTTCCTGTAAATTTCTAAACTGGGCTATTTATAATGCTGTATAAATTATGTTAAAAGATAGCAACTCGCATTCAAAAATGAGTGCTTACCTGTTCACACTCGGTAGATGTGGGGTTTTCTTGGCCCTGGCACATGGCAGATATTTTCCCATCATTCCCCACCAATCTAGAAACCTAGCCATTGAGCGCTGTAATCACGGAGACCCCGGACTCTTTCAGAGGTGTGAGCAGACACTGAGCTCACCTTTGAAAATGTTCCTTGTGTGACTGTTCGGTAATCTGGAGGTGAATTGGGTGGCCCGCTGCGGGGCAGTGTTCCTGATTCAGAGCTGAAGTGGAGAAAACAGGCAGCCTGAGGGGACACCTCCACCGTTTTCACTGTCCGTTTTTATGGTTTTACTTCTTTGGCTGCTGTTTAACCTCTTGGGACTGCTGTTGGTAATTACGTCTCTCTGGCATTAAGAGATTTTGCTTTCCTTTTTCCTCCCCTCCAGCCCTGGGGAGGAGTAAGCCCAAAGGGGGGGGGGGTTGCTGTGAATTCTTCAGCCATTTAGTGCAAATTCCTGTAATTACCGGCATTGTGTCTTCTGTGAATGGCACATAATACAGCAGAAGCCATTCCTAATTGAGACCTTACAGGAGGTACAAATCCCCTCTTTGTTCAGCCTGACAAATTAGTGCCAGAAAGTGGCAGGGTCCGAGGGGGAATCAAAGGCAAGAAATACAAAGATGGAACTTAAGGCTACAGTAATAACCCTCTCTTGTCCCAAAGGGAAAAAAGTAATGACCAATGAAAAATGAAGTTTTTTTTTTGTTATAAATTCCCTTGACATGACAGCACCTCAGGGCTACTCTATTTATTTAGCAAAAGTGATTAAATAGTAATACAACAGGGCGGCCCATTGTTTCCTTGGGTGCCCCCACCTCACGGACCCCTGCTGTCTGGGCTAATTGATTGACAACAACCTCTGATAAAGAAGTATGTTGTTAGGACCTGGGTTGGGGGGAGCATCCCACCCCCATGGGTTGTCTGAGTGTGTGTGTTTCACTTTTGTTTGATTTGTACTCTTTTCTTTGTCCCACCCTATTCCCCTTACCCCATTTCTCTCCCTTCCCTTATTTTCCCTCTTGCCCTTTTTCCTCCCTCCCGGCATTCACAAACAGGTAGAGTTACTAAAATGGTGGTGCAGTCTTTTGACAGATTTATCCTTAGTGACAAATTCCCCTGCTCTCCCCCTGCATCTTAGAAGGCAGAACAGCAGTGTAAGATGAAAGAGAGGGGGAAAGGGGGTGATTACCAGTGCTTGAAGGGCAGAAAAGTGCTTGTTAGCTCTTTCTATGTAAGAGTAGATGTCTGAAGTTAGTCTTTGCTCTAAGATTTCCTCTTAAATTTCTTAGCTTTTAAAAAAACCTGTAAAGTAATAATATTTACATGTGGCAGGGAAGGGGAAGTTATGGAGCAGGGAATAAGTTCTCAGTTCCCAAGAAGCCAGGATTGATTGATTGGAGATCCAGTCTGGGGCTCAAGGTATGACTTGGTACCTCAAGGATGTTGCTGTGAACTGTGGGAAGATGACCAAAGGCTTCTAGGCAAGTAATTAATAGCTCTTGGTTAGATATGCTAAACTAGCTAAACTGAGATAAGTCCTTAATTTAACTCAGTTACAGCTGCAAAAAACAAATCATTTCAAGCCCCTATGAAAGCAAAATATATTAAACAAATAGTATCAACCTTGTTAATACCACATGGCATTTCAGGTGATAAATGAGGGCATTTTTCTGGCCAAGGTCTGTTTTATGACTTTATGTTTTAGACATAACGAATCCCTTTACCCTAGCAATACAAGCCTCTCTGATAGAAAGTATGGGTGGTTAATTATTCATGAAATAGCTGCCAGTGTGGAAGTAAGCAATATTTCTGTGTTAGGCTTTGTTATTTACATATTGGCCTTGGGATAAGTTATGCAGAATAGCATATTGAGAAAAAGAGAAATGGAATTTGAAAGTGTTTGTGAATCACACACACACACACACACACACGTTGAATTCTATGTGCCAAGAAGGGCAGTTGTGTATTATGGTAATGGAAAAAATAAAGTTCTTGGAAGCTAAAATTTCTTTTCATTCTCACGTGAAAAATTAGGAGGTTCTAGGGGGCTAGGGATTTAGATCAAGTGGTACCGTGCCTACTTTGGAAGCACGAGGCTTGAGTTTGATCCCTGGTACCACCAGAAAAAAAAACTAGGAGGTCTTTAACTGAGATACTATACTGAGATACTATAGATGATCTAAAGAAAAAGAAAGAAATTGATTTTCCTTGATATTTCCAATTCTTATCCTACTGTTTTAAACTAAGTCCCACTTGGTAGGAGCAATAATGTGAAAATTTCCTTGATTTAGGGAATAGGCAGGTAGCCAACTAAAGGGGAAACGACTATGAAGAAAAACTCAGATATGCCCCTCAAAACATATGAACAATTTGGAAAAATAAGAATTGTGTAATGTGTTGTTTTCTCACATTGTATGGTCTCAAGTCATTTTGTTGCTGTTTTTGGATTGGTCTCTCACATAACAGAAATCTCTAAGGGTTATTGTTTTGTTTTGGTAGAAGGCTAAATTTTATCTTACAACCTTAAACATCACATGGAAGTTGCTGATAGTAAAATCTTTAACTGGAGTTTTATCAAAGGGTTTATTTCACAAAGGATTTATTAAACCTCTTAAGTGTGCTACACATGTTCTGCAGGGTACTCCTCCCTCTGCAGATAGGAACCATGCCCCTCTGCCCCTGTGTGTGTGTCCATATGTGTGTGCTGCATGCACATGCCCATGTGTGTGTGTATGGTGTGGTACTGGCAATTGACTCAAGGCCTTTTCACTGAGCTGTGTCCCTATTTTTTTTTTTTTTGAGACAGATCTTGATAACTTGCCCGTGAAAGGCTTGAACTTGTAACGCAGGTCCTATCTCCATCTCCCAGTGCTCAGCCCTCCTATTCCATTAAATTTTTGCTTAATCTTGTAGTTGGGAGGCTGAGGCAGGAGGATTGCAAATTCTAGTGCACCCTGAGCAGCATAGCAGGCCCCTGTCTCAAAACACTAAATAAATAAATATCATTTCCCACAGAAGTAAATTCAGAGGAAATTTCCTTGGCTTTTAGTAACACCTATCAAAGATAAATCATGAATTTCTGTTTTGTGCTCATTATGTAGTAGGTGCTGTGGGAGATATGAGAAGTATAGTTAGGTTTGAAACCCCAAGATGCTATAGTCTACTTGAGGATACACAAAGGAAAATGAGAGATACTAAACTACTACATCAGGGTCTATGTTACATATTGCTTAGTGTTAGAAAAGCATTTGGCAGAGTCCCCAGGATAGACACTTGGGTTTTCAGAGATTATAGTTGTGATGTTTTGTGGATGACTGACAATTTTACCCAAAGATTGTGGACAAATAGATTTCTTTCAGCCTAAAATGTTGTCTGTAAAAAAATGAGAAGCAGTACAAAGACTGGGTTTCCAGATCTGCTCCTCACTAGTGATATGACCCTGCCATGTTTTCATCTCAGATACGAGAAAATAACCACATCTACCTTATGAGTTTGTAGTGCAAATAAATTGAGTTTAAAACCTGAGGACAGTGCCTAGCACATGCTAAATACTTATGTATTAGCTATCATTAGTATTTGCCCACCTATGACAGTAAATACTTGATAAAGATATAATGGGCATACTTACCAAAATCATAGCTATTATAAAACTATGTTGGACTGCCTATGTGTCCAGAATTGATATTCTGAAATGCAAATCAGAGGAATGGATCAAAACAAGCCAAATGAGTGACTGATAGATATATATTTATGTTCAGAAATTTAACCTCAAAGAGGAGAGTAAGGAAACTTAACCTGACAGCAGCCCCTGTGGGCACTTGTGAGTGAGGCAATAGGGAAGCCAGCATTTGTGTTTCCACGGCCCCATCCAAAGTATTCACAAAACAGGGCCAGAAAGAAGAGATCCTATTCTCACTATCCTCTGCCTAGCTGGGCCATACCTGGAAATTTCCATCATAAATGTACTTTAAGAACAACTGCCCACATCTGTTGATGTGTGATAAGATAGTGAAAGGGCTAAAAACCACAGGCTGCACATGTAACCTAGAATGAGGAGATGCTAGGTATTGTCTCCACATAGTTGAAGGCTGCCACTTAGAAAATACAGGTAGTCTGTATGGTGATTCCACTGGGCTGAAGTAACAGAAACGTTCATTGTGGCTGGATTTCCCAAGGCCAGGGGTGGAAACATGTGGAACACCAAGAACCCTGGCCAGTGAGACTAGAAAACCTGGAATTTCTGGTTTAAGACAAGATGATTAAATTGTCTAATCTAGAATTTTCTCATTTGCAAGATAAGGAGATTTATTCATTCAGCCCTTCTGCAAATGTTTATTGATGCCTTACTATGTAGTGAGCTCTGTGTTTGATGCATAGAAGACTAGACAATCTCATTATATCTCCTCTCAGAAACATGAAGAACTGGAAGCCAAATAAATGGGTAATTATATCACACAGTTGAATTTGAAGGTCTTTGACTTCCATGCCCTTCCATCTCTCTCTGGCATATTTTACAGGAAATGACTGTGTTTCATATATCCTCTGTCTCTCATTCTGTGATTCTTTGATTGTCTATGGAAGATTAGAGAAAATGGGCTTGAGGCCCTCTATTTAAATCTTGTTTAATAAGTAATACCTTTCCCTTTATGGAAGAGAATTTAAACCAGTGAAAATATCAATTGACAGAGAAGACAATAGATGGGATCCTTTTCCTTTCTCTGATGTCTATCGTTGGATAAATTATTTTTTAATGTTTTTGCAGTCTAAGTCTTTATGGGAAATCATTTGAAACAAAAATAAATGAGAAGAATATGAATATACACTGAAATAGTAATGTGAGTCTATGGAAGAAGAAGGAAAATGTTATATAATTTGTATTTTAAACTTTCACATCCTAAAGTTTAAAGAGATTTGATCACTTTATATAAGTAGGCCGTTTGATTTTATAGGATATAAATTTGCTTTTTTGATTTATTCCTGGTATTCTCATCACAGAAGTCACATGTTCCCTTTGATATGTTTCAGAAGAATAAAATCATTTTGAATTTCAGAAGACATGAATCTTTTGATAGACCTTCCTGAACTTCATAGGCCATCGCTGTGCTCTTTTTTTTTTTTTTTTAAGCCGTTCATTTCTCCTGTCTTTGTTGCTATACTTTGGTCTGGAAAGTTCTTGTCCCTTTTTGTAGCTTCCTTTTTGGTTAACATTGTTCTCATCCCATGTTCATTTCTGGCTAAACTTCTAAAGAAAGTGTTAATGTACTACTAGACTTCACATTGAGTTAAAAGTTTCTATTTACTGACCTTTCACTGGGGAGAAACTGGTCTAGGTGTGTTTAGAATAGACTGGGGTAGGTCAAGATTCTCATTTTCTAGCTAAGTTCCTTAAAAAACTAAGCTTTGATAAACTCTCAAGAGTCAGAACTACTTGAGAGGTTTTCTAAAATCCATAATACTGTCTGGAGGCAGAAACACACATGAAAATCTTGCCATTTTAAAGTAAATCTCTAGATGAGGAAATATAATAATTTAGAAATGCTGATTTATTCTCCTATTAATATATTCACCCAGGTATTCAACAACCTAGATTATGACAGTCCTAGAAATTAAGGCATGGGAATAACCTAAATTTTGTAGAAGGAAATGTAACTATATGTTTGTATATTTTTATACCTTGAAATATAAGACAAAGTATTTTAGTATATGTGCTGCCGAAGCGAGCACAAGACAAAGTATTTTAATTAAATTACATTAAAAACAAAGAGCATGAAATGCCTTTTCTTACTTTGGATGAAGAAGGGAGCTATCTTACAAAGCAATGAATGCTGACAGCCAATATTTACATGTAAAGGCTTCACATAGAATTCTGTGTGAGTGTGTGCATGTGTGTGTGTATGTGTATGTGTTTAAGACTTCTAGGTGTTAAAAAGCCCTTCCTCCCTTACATATTATTTCAAACCTTTCCTGGCCACCCTTTCTTCCTCTTCTCAGTCTAATACCCCTGTACAATTAAGCTTGCCTCCTGATGACCCCAACCCTATCCACGCTCATGGACCTTTGTCACTGCCTCTTTTTTGAAGGCTGTGCCCCAGAACTGGTATGTGTGCCCCAGTGTCTCTCCAGAGGGGTAGTCTGAGTACTGACTTCATCAGAATGAGGAGTGTGATAAAGGAATGGCTAGACTTTGCCTATGACTTGTTGAAGTCAGGATCTGTGGGATTTTTAACAAGCTTTCCAATTCACTTGGTTACAAAGTCTGAGAGATTACTTGCCTAATCTATAAAATGGGCTTTATTTTTCAGTGCTGGAGACTGAACTCAGTTTAATGTTGGATAAGTAATCTACCAATGAGTTACATCTCAGCCCCCCCATAGAATGTTCTTAGTGGTTTAATCCAACCATACTTTAGTTTTCTCTAGGTTACATAAGTGTATTCCCTAAACATTTCTCCTACGTATGCTAATCTGCTGAAGTATCTCCAGGTTTCTGGGTTTTATATTGTGGATATTTCATAGATATTCTAACAGGGTTCTATGTAGTCATAAGTACAGAGAAAGTAAAGGGGTAGTTCAGATCCTTTGATTCCCTCTTTTAATACATCCTATTGTTAAATTTTATCTTATATTTGGTAAGTATATCTGAATTTTAAGACATCTTTCCCTCCCTCACATTATCAGCTGGGTCATCTTATAGCTAGATGACCACAGTGCCCTCTTAACCAGTCTTACCACTTCATTCCAACCTTCTTATCAACCTTTCATTGCTACCCTTCTTGTAACTGTTAGCTTGCTCAAATTCAAACTGACCCTGGTAACTGTCTATGTACAACTGTTCAGTGGCTTCCCTCTTCTTTTGGCCGAGACACCAATATCCTTCATGATGCTGCCCACCTCTTTGATTTCAATGTTTACTTTGCCATTCGTTCCCCACACACTAAATTCTGACCGCATGGGCTTCACTTTAATTTTTATTTTATTTGTTTATTTTTTTCAGTACCAGGGATCAAACTCAGGATCTTGCACTTGTGAGGCAGGCACAGTGGCACTGAGGTAAATCCCTGGACCTTCACTTTGTTTTTTGAGTGCACCATCTTGTTCCCACTTGGCTTAGAGCCTTCGCTTGTACAGTTGCCTGTCCTGGAATATTCCTACTGCACCACTACCCCAATTCATTCTTCAGGATGCCCCATTGTCAAGGACACCTTTTCCAAATCCTCAGACTGAATGAGAATCTATTAAATGCCCTCCATAGTACTACTTAGTACTACAGTTCCTCTTACTCTAGTATTGGTCATCATTGAGGTAATACTCTCACTTGCGTAATTAGTTATATAATGGTTCTTTCCTCTATTTCACTGCAAATGCTCTAATGTCAAGGACTCTGTCGATCTTGTTCATTGTCCTTTCCCTGCTCTGCATCTGGCATAGAGTAGGCACATACTTAATATTTCTGCTTATTTTCTGTTCTGAACCCTCTCTCTCCATTCGGACTATTGGATTTCCTGCTTTTACCATCTCTTCCAGGAATCTTAGGTTGGAATCAATAGTGTTCTCTTCTTAATCATCTAGGTTGTTAAAAGGGCCCAAAACTTATTCTTTTGACAAACTAGTTATGATCTTGCTGATTTCCTGGGACTTAGGGTGTGGTAAAAGTCCGAGACCCTCCCAAAACCTTTATTATGCTAATGTGAGGAATTAGTATCCAAATTTACTTAACCATAATAATGTCTATTAGTGGGACTAGGATTCCTCAAATACAAGTTGCAGCACCCTCCTCTTTCAGAATTTGCATGTAATTCTGTTCAAACCCAACTAGTACACTGCAGTTTAGTTCTGGTACTCAGCGCAGATCCCCTAAGTTAAGGGCTTAGTCCTCCACAAGACTGTTCCCACTAGATGCTAACTTCAGGTTGCAGGGATTGCAAGGCCACCTATACTGTGCTGGCTCTAAATTCCAGGGTTTTCATAACCCACTCTGGTTTGCTGCTTTGTAAGAATATCTCACAAATTCTGAAAAGCACTATACTTAAAATTTGTTGTAAACAGTGCAAATTAAGAACAACCAAATGAAGACATTCAGAGAGCAAGCTCTAGGAGGGCCCCAAATGCAATTTCTATTTCCTCTCCCTGTGGAATGAGGCCATCACGTCACTATGTTCACCAGCAAGGAAGTTTTCCTGAGCTTCAGTGGCCAGAGTTTTATTGAAATTGTATTAGGAGCAGTTGATTGCATCACTGGCCATGTGATTGAACTCAATCTTCAGCCCCTTCCTCTCCCTGGAAATCAGGCTGGCTTTAACTTCCAACTCTCTAATCAAAGGGTAGTTCTTTCTGGTGACCAAATTGCATCCTGAAGATGTTTAATGTCTCACTGTGAATCACCCATTAGGATAAACTCAGATGTGATCTAAGAAGTTATTGATAACAGAACACTTGTATCATTTAGGGGAAATACCTAGGGTTTTAGAAACTCCTTGCTAGAAACCAAAGACAAGGACTAGACAAATTCATTGTTATGCAGTAGCACAGGACATTAAATGAACCAATTCTGCAAAAATGGCACTGGATAAGAAGAGGATGAATGAAGTAAGTGGTGTGGCCTCCTCCGGAAGTGAGGAAGCATCACCCCATCTGCTCTGTTTCCTCATTTCCAGTTAGTTTGTGGGTGCAGCTTCCACCTGACTAAAGCTGTGTGAGGAGTTCTGGTCATGTCTTTCTGGGTGCTTCTGAGACGAAGAAGACTCAGAAGCAGATAAAGTACCTGGCCTGATTGCAGCCCTCCTGGAGCCCAACTCAGGGTGGTAGGTTGATATCCAGTGACAGAGTTACCTGTCCTTTCTAACTTACACCCATCTCAAAGTTTGGCTTAAAATAGAGGTAGTATTCTTTTGAATGTTTATAAAATAAACAAAATTAATTTTATTTATTACCTTTACCTGAAAAAGCAATTTTATTTTCATTTGTTTTTTGAGACGAGATCTCACTATGTAGTTGAGGTTGGCCTTGAACTCATGCCTCAACCTCCTAAGTGCTGGATGTGTCACCATGCCCGGCAGAAAAAGCAATTTAGCTTGTGCTGTATAACACTTCTAGAAGGGAACCAGAACTAACATTCTAAAACCTAAGACCTATGAGCTTTTAACAATTTCCAGTAATACTACAGATCACATCTTTTTTTTTTTCTTTTTGAGACAGGGTCTTGCTTTGTAGTTCAGGCTGGCCCTAAGCTCACTATGGCAAGCTCACAGGCAAGCTGCCACGAACTCAGCAATCCTCCTGTCTCTGCCTCCCGAGTGCTGGGATTACAGGCGTGAGCCACCACATCCAGCATTGTGGTATGCGGTGTTGATTGTTGGTGGGCGTGTCTCCACACCCAGCATTTTATGTGGTTACGGGGGATCAAATTCAGGACCTTGCGCTTGCGAGGCAGGTGCTGGAACCACTGAGCTAACCCTCTGGCCCTACAGATCACATTTTAACCAGGCATATACCAAAGGTTATTCCTTACTCATATTTTTTCAATAAAGTCAATCATGTAGGGTTGAACCAAAAGACTAGCTGAAAATTTTACCCTTTAAATTCATCAGGCTTGTACCTATTAAACAAATGAGCAGGCTAGTTTGAAAGTCTTGGTCTCCTTCATCTTCATCAATCAAAATGTTCTCAAGCTCCAGACTATTAGAGAACATACAATATAGTAGACATAGGTGATGTGGTGTCTGGAGGCATCTAGACTTAGTGGAATAAGTAGTAAATCAAGAGTATGAGAGCTGAGACTTCAGCTTGGAGCCCTGCCATTGATCTGTTATACAGCCCCAAGCCAGCCTTTCCACAGACTTGTGATCTAGCATCTTCAACACAGTCTTGAGAGAAAATCACACTGCCTTGGTTGTGTACAATTCTAATGTTATACTGGCCGAACAAAAAGTGACATCTTAGTCCAGCAATTTTGAACATCACTGCATTTTTGCTCAGCAAATAGGAAGTTTCCCAACTGTTCTTTTAGATAGAGAGAAATGTTTTTTTTAACTTAACAATGGATGAAACACCTTTGGGAAAATAATGTTTCATGTCCATTGTTTGGCTGAGGAATTTTACCTTAAGTAAAGGTGCCTGGTAACACCCTGTTGAGCCTAAACGGCATGATCCTCATCTCAGTAATCTTACTAACTGGCATAATTGCTTCCTCCTTTTCTCTCTCCACTCCCATTATTTGGATGCTTTGTCTGCGCTATGGTCCTTAGGGGGTTTTATGTGGTTAATAAGTAATACCTCTTCTGTCCTCACGGGAATCAGATCTAGATCAAAATACCCATGTACTGCCTAGATACCACATTTATTATTATAAAATGGACCCCTGTATTAGACAGATGCACGTATTCACCAGTTCTCAGGCATCACCACTAAGGCATCGCCTTCTTATTATAGCAACCAGAAAATCTTTTTCCTAAAAATTGGGCTGAGTATGCCATGGTCCTAAACTCACCAGTCAGAGATACTTCGCTTCTCCATCGTGGGGACTGGATGCGAGATGAGGAAAAAAGCTGGGAATACAGGGTAGGAAGTTCTTTCACATAGCCGCATGAGGACCAGAGAGTAGGATTTCCTATTTGGAGGTATTTTTTGTATCTTGTTTACCAAGTCTAAATAAACTGATAACTAAATAGCCTATCTTCAAATGCTAAACATTTAATGTGTTTTTACAGAGACAGAAGAACTTAGAAGCCATAACAAAAACAAATGAAAAAAGTAGAGCAGGGCCATCTCTAAATTTCATAGACCATAAAGAATTCGAGGTGAAAATGAAAAAAATTCAAGTATGAATTTACAGGAAGCTGATGAAAGTAATCTTTTTCATTTTGAGACTTCTCCTAGCACTACTCAGATCCACTCTCATGACTTTAATTTTATCAAATTGTTGTCATTACTAAAATAGCTCAAGTAGACATTACTCTGAGAGATGCTGTCCCAGAATTTTTCAAAGGCTTTAGCAAAAAAGAGGAAAGATTGTATTTTAAAGATACTGTAAAGTTCAAAGAGACAAGACTCTGATGAAACATAAGGAAAGAGAAGCAGGTACTGAGAATGGGGAATGATGTGACGAGTATCATGGGGGTTGCTGCTGTTTTATATTAGCTCAGATGAAGCCTATATAGAAAGAGGTTTTGGAATAAGTTGGATGGAAGCGTAGGTTTCAGAAACACAGTAAGGAAAGACAAGTTGCTTTCCAGGTAAACCAAAAAGGTAATCTGAGCTTCTAAGCCACCAAAGGTTTCGAATCCTTCATAGCAGAGATGTGACAGAGGAATCCTGAGAAGGGAGTTAGGGGTGATTTAATATAATGCTAAGTGGTAGAGTGAGCTATTGAAAGAACATAATTGGGCCACACTGAGTTCCCTGAGAGAAAAGTGTTCACAGGAGAGCTGGGACCAGGGCAAGGTGAGTGACGTGCTTGCTTTAGGCACAGATTTAAGAGGGTGTCAAAAACCTCAATAATCAAAGTAAATATATTTATAATATTTAATAAGACCAGTGCCCCCAAACCCATAGTGAACAAAATATAAATTTTAAATAGAGACAGTATCAGTACTTTGGATTTTTTCTTTTGTCTCAGGCTGTACTACTACCCAGCACTGCTTTGGAGGAGCATTTCGGTGAGATAGTTTATTCAATAAGTCATCTTCCCCCAAAGGTCTCAGTGCATAAGTTCTAGATAGCCCATTCTAGCATATGCACTTTTCCAAGGATAGTGAGGATGACCTTCCTTTCTAGCATAGGAGAACCCACAAGGAATCCCAGTACCCCCTTGTGTAGAACAGAGCTGACAGAAAGATGAAATGATGCTGTCACTCTGTGCCTACTGGTGGGCAGCATAAATGTCTGAAATAATTCACATTGCCAAGTCCCTCTCTGTGCACTTGTTTTTCAGCATGATTTGTTTAGAAACTGGCAGAGAGAAATAAGTAGGGTCGGTACATGGAGCTCCCGCCAATTATGTTTATCGCACCTGTTCTGCAGGAGGAAAGGAAAAGCTTTCTTACCAGCTCTGCTGTCCTATCTGAAGAAACACTCATGATATGACTGAGGCTAAACAGGTGCCATAAAAGAGGCCTTGTCCACAGCGCACTGCTATATATCTTTCTAGTAGCATCAGCTCCGTGCTTGAGGCTCCATTCTTCCCAAATTAATCTTTCCTATGAAACACTTGCCCAGCAACAACTCTTTGAAAAACAAGTGTACAAACAAGTCGTTTGTATTTGTGTATGCAGTAACTCCTCCATTTCATCCCCTCCTGTTCCCAAGAGTACACCTAATCAAGCTTGGACTGTTGCAGTAACTTACCAACTGGTTCTTCTGTTTTTTCTTCCCAGTCAGACATTGCAGAGGTCAGATTACTTCCATGCCTGAGACAACTCAAGTTGTTTCTCTACCTTGATTAGTAAGGAGCACCTAACCTGAGAATTTAGGATTCATATGTTTTAGCTTTACTTTATCATTACAAACTCTTTCTCCTACTTAAAATGAGCCTCAGAATATTCAGTGTTTCCAAGGTGGTCCTAGTTTCTGATTTAAAACCTTTACTGATGTTCCTTTTTTCAAAATGTCTTCTATTCTTCACAGTCCAGCTCCATTGCTTCTGTGTCTACAAAGCCTTTCTTAATAGCCACAATTATTTGTGATTGCTCCTTCATTTTCTTCTCTTACTATCTGCTTTCTACCATATACTCTTATCCTCTTGCCAAATGTTCAGAGAGCATCGCATGTTAGTGCTCCAGATCCTAGGCTAAATTTATTAACTAAATTATATTCTTTTGTATAAACTGATTCATATTTTTCTGTCCTTGTCACTTTGTCATCAACAGAGACAATTTTTGTGATACCTGCCACAATAGCTACATAGTAAGTCACCTTCGTAATTGCCCGATGTTGCTCATAAAGTGTCACATCAGCCCCTTTTATTAGGCTCTGCTTTTTACAAGCTGTATGACTCTGAACAATTACTTTATCACTCTCTGCCTCAATTTCTTCACCTCAGGATGAAGGTAATTCCTACCTCACAGAATTGATGTGAAGATTAAACAAGCACACAAATACATGTGTACATGAACCACTTATAGTAGGGCCTGACATAATATGCATGCCATGTGTTTGTGGGTCCATTTACCTATTTACTATTATAGCATTTCATTTTTTAAATTGTTTTCCATTTCTTGAAGTTTTTGAGGCAAAACAAAAGTAAATAAGAAAGTCTAGTCATGGATTCTTAAGAGGAAAGGATGGAAAAATTATACTAAATTTAGATTGAGTAAATTATATTAAATTCAGATTGAGAAACTGAATTTATAACTTCATTATTAAGCTTTCTTATGTTAATATAAACAGTGCTCTTGAAGTGTCTTATAAGAAAAATTATGTCTTTTTGAAGTGCAAATCTGTTATTAATCATTGTATTTATGACTCAGATATTTAGTAGATAGACAAGCAGCCAGAATCTCTTCTATGGTACACATATTTACTTACTTGCCTTAGCAAAAATCAAGATTTATTGCCTTTCAAGATAAATTTTGACTAAATATTGACTTTAGGTTCTCAATCACTGTTTACCTGAAAGACCAATAAATCTTGACACTTCTCAATGTGAGTTGGAATCTACATGGTATTTATTAATTTATTTCATACGATGTATAATCTTAATGACATTCCATGAGATTAAACACTGTAGAACTTAGCAAGTTTATGTTTTCAGTTATCAGTAATTACCTGATATATGATATTCACTTTATTTCTTGCTTAAATAAAGTACTGTTTTAGCACTGGTAATACAACATAGGACCTTCAAGTCAAAATGACTTAGTTATTGAAATATTCAATGCAAGCTGAGCATGGTAATCCTAGCAGTTGGGAGGCTGAGGCAGGAGATTCATCATGAGTTCGAGGCCAACCTGAACTACCATAGTGAGACCCAGTCTCAAAAAGCCAACCCCTCTACCCTCTAAAAATAAATATTTAGTGCAAAATAAAAGATTCACTTAATAGTGCTTAGGATACCTTTAAGCCAGTTAGGACTTGGATTGGATTTCCAATCTAAGTCTGAATTTGTTGTCTTTCTTTGTTGCCCTGGTTCTGCAAGCGTAATCAAATAATAGAAGGTACTGCTACATAGATGGTCACTGTTCTAACAGTTGATGTCTGTTGCTGTCTCTGTCTGTATAGATGTAGTGGATATTGAGCTGTCTCGACACCCATACATGGAACTAATATTTTCTTTACAAGTATAACATTTGCCATGTTGCTGTGTTGAAAGGAAAATTCTTTAGCTAACTACATCCATTTTGTCCTAGAGGACTTATAGCTTGTGCTATATTCTTCTATATATATATATTTTTTGGAGTAGTGGTCATTAAACCCACTGCCTTTATATATTGAGCTATATCCCCACCCTTTTTTTCTTTTCTTTTTTATTTTCAGAGAGGACCCACTGTCCAGGACAGACTCAAACTTGTGATCCTCCTGCCTCAGTCACCTAGAATTCTAGAATGATAGGCCTGTGCCACTATACCTGCTATTTCTGCTGTATTCTTAAGGTCATAACTGTGCTGGGAAGAGCTGCGGTCTGTTCTGTTCTACAAGCGCCAGCTTAAGAAACCTCAGTGTGTGTCAGCCTTTTGAGTCTGATGTAAGCTTCTGAATGTGTGTCAGCCCTCTGGTTGTACAGTGGGACTCTGGGTCAAAGTTTCAGTGCCAGTTTCCCACATAGAATCTCTCACTGGTGTAAAATTTGCAGATGAACATAAAATGAAGTCATGAGAAAAAATTATTTTTTGGTTATTGTTGAACAGAAGTGAATGTTAGTACAGCTTCGGAAATAACCAGGGAGTATACCTCAGGATGATATCTGAGCCTGTGTATTTCCTCCCAACCATGACATTCTCATCCTTGGGAACAGAATTCATTGTGAAGGGACTTAAAACCTAGTGGAGGAAGTAACTGAAGAGTTTCAGTCTAGCATGGTCCATATTTTCAATCAACAAGTAAGTTATCAGTGCCCACCATACTATTTGTATTAGCAGTTACAGGTAGCACACAATTGTTTTTTTCTGAAATTTTCCTTCTGTTCCTGATATGTTTGATAGGTTTGATATGTTTGTGAGTACTGTCTGTCTTATGACATACAAAATATATAGTCAGAGATGTGTGTTATATGCTCTTCAAATGTGTAATGTTTTTATTCAATTTTTGATTACATAGACACATTCTATTTTATAGGTCACCTTCTTGAACCATAGGCCCAGATGCTTAGGATGTTTAAACCACTGCTCTCATGAGTGGTTTTCATTATCCCTCACCTTGTGTCACCTTTCCACTCTGTAATGGAATAGAATCCTCAGTCTCGGTTCTACCATGTTGAGACCTCATATAAGCAGTCAGTCTGTTACCTCTCAGTGCTGTTCCTTCCAACTGTGCTAGATGCAAGTCTAGGACCTGGGCTTGTTTTGCCTCTACTTCTTTTTTTTTTTTTTTTTGCAACCAGTGATTAAACTCGGGACCTTGTGCTTGCCAGGCAGGCATGGTGCCACAGCACTAAATCCCCGGCCCTACCCCTACTTCTTTTAGTGTATATCAAATCTATACTGAAAAAATTACTCTAGCCCAGTGTCAGAAGATCTTGTATTTGAAAGCTGCCCAGCTTCTGCTATTCCCAGACTGAAAAATAGAACTGTCTGTTTGTACTAACAGTAACATTTTACTTTAAAAAATATATATTCAGCACTTTCCTGCTTAGGGAGCCAGTGGTTATAGACTATTTTTATGTTAAGGAAGCTCCTCCTTCCTTTGGTTTCTCTCTCCTTTCCCTCCCTCTGGTGCTAGTAGATGCTTGGTAAGTGGTCTAACTTAACTACATCCCCATCCTCCAGCTACCACCATCTCTTGTTCTTATAAAATAGCAAGTCTCACTCAATCTCTGCTTCTGTTTCCTTTGTTTTGAAAAAATCTGGTCTCAAGTGCATATGATCAAAGTGGAGCCCTTCAAGCAATATTTTTCATAGTACTTACCATAGTACACTGTTCCTGCCCAGGTACAGGAGGAAAGGAAGCTGTGCGGGACAGAGAACCATCTCTTGTGAATGGCTCACATGCCCTGTGTATATGGTAAAAGAGGATATGAAACTCACCAGTTTTTCTTTTTCTTTGTTTTTCCAGAGCAAATCAAAATGTGTCTTCACATTCTCTTTATCTCTTTTTCCTCCTTTTTACAAGGGCAGTTCATTTTTTCCTCAGAATTTTTCTACCTTCCAAACATAAATCACTGCCTTTATCTTACTAAACTAGATAAAAGCTTACTTTGAGGAGGTGGAAATGAGGTAGTATATCTGACCACACTTAGAAAACAGTATGTGCTTGCTATCTTCAAGGACAGAGACTCACACGGATCTTGAACTCAGCAATCCTCCTGCCTCTGCCTCCCGAGTGCTGGGATTACAGGGTTGAGCCACCAAGCCCAGCTTCAACTCTTGTTATTTATCTCTTGTGCCCATGGGTTCTCTGCTGCTGATCAGGGGGAGATGGGCTGAGGCTGGTAGCCATGGAATAGAGAGAAGGTGGTTGGCTCCTGCTCAAGATCTTGCTTCAATAATAACCCACCGCAGCCAGCTGAGCTAACTAGTTGCACTTGTTGGAAGAAAAGTTGTGCTTTAGTGGAGAGTTGGGCCAAAATTTCTGCCTCAACCCCCAGCAACAGATTCTTTGGGGTGTTTTAGTGAAAAGCTGTTTGGGAAATGGATTGTACATGCAGCAAATAGGATTTCGGTTAAATGGTGACATTTGTTTCCAAAAGTGTATCAGAGGGGAAGCTAAGCTCTTCAGAGCATGTGTTCATTAAAGATTTGAAGTGGGGTGGGAAGCAATGAAAAAAAAAAAAAAGGCCAGTGGGTTCTCTTGTAAGATAGTTTTTTGTTCCTATGAATTGAATACACTCTGAAAAGTTTCAAAAAGAAACTGGGAAGAATGTACTTGCTTTGATCTAACTTGTAGAGTGTTCTCTTCTACAAATGTTCTTTAATTTAGAAACACTGTTGAAAAACCTGTTTGAAAGTACATAAAAATATATGTAAATAAGCCCTAATTAGTTATTTCAATTAATTATTTTCCTGTCTGTACTTTACAGTTCTTTTTTTCTTCCCATAATGTTGCTTGCAGAGTCCAGCTTTGGCATCTTCTGAAAACTGTTTTTTAACAACTAGTATTAAGAAAACATTTTTTCCCTGTTGAAAATCTGACAATGATGAAGTAAAATCTCAGATTGTATACCATTATGGAGATGAGTTCAGATAGTTTTAGTTCATTATTTGCTAGTGTGATATTTAAGGAAATCTTGAAGTTAATTGAAACAGCGAGTGTTTCCTTTTTGAAATAGATGGTATAGGTTGTTTTTTAGAAATTGAGTCTACCTCAGGTCACTAACCAGCATCTAATCTTCTTTCCCAGCAATCCTTTGCCCTTTGAAAGACAAACACATTCGATCTAGAGGTGAAAAGTTTTAATTCTTTTTAAGTTAAGTAGGTGACTTCCCAGAAGAGATAAGAATGCTCTGGAAAAACACTGGTTAAAATGAATTCCAAATCCTTCTACTAGTCAGTTCTTAGAAATTAACCACGTCCTGAAATGTTGATTTTGGAAGCCTAGAAAGTAAACTGTGTGACAAAGTTATGAGCTTTTCATTGAGCAGTCTGTCTGCCCTCTGTACTTTATTGAATAGAATCAGTCTGTCAGAGCTTGAAGGGACCTTCGAGGTCACTTAGAAATCAGAGAGCAAGCTCTAATTTTACCCATTAGGGTCTCTGGTGGAGGTTGGGGGAGGATGCTTGTTAGAAATTTAGATTCCTTGTCCCTACCTAAAATCCACAAAATCAGAATTATTTTAAGGGAAGTGTCAATATTTTTCATAAACTTATCTAGAAAATTTTAATGCTCATTGAATTTGACAGTCTAGCACTTTCGGCTACCTTCTTTGTTCTGTGGTGACGAAGCAGGCTTCAGAAGTTTGGTGGGTCAGACTCAGTCTACCTGGGCAAGAGCAGACCCAGTCTTCCTGATGCTAAGCCCCTACACTGGCCCAAAATAGCTACAAGCACACAGTCAGATTGAGACTTAACATTAGAGCCTCACGGCTGATTCAGCACCCACCACAGGATAGCATGGTCCTAGATAGGGTAGAAAAGTAAACACATTGAAGAAGTAGGAGTAGGAGCTTAGGTCCTGCTGCTTTTGTCTAATCTAAAACCTGAACGAATGAGTCCTAACTCTGTTCTCTATCCCTTCCTGTCTTTCTGAGCCTAGAGAACTATGTAGAGTTGTGAGAATGTTTAGTTTTATACAACTGACCCTGCCACCAGCTTTGGACTTGGTGTGCCCAGGTGATAGAGATTTAGGCTATCTCTATCTTAAACTACATATTTGTATATTTTGATATTGTCTATTCTGTATCCAGAAAATTATAACATCTTTAAGATTATACACTGATTAACCCAGTAATACTTGAAAGAATGTGTAAATATCCAGAAAATACTTTTTATATTTATCATATCTAAAATTCAATCAAAATCTAAGATTAAAAAAATAAAAAACAAATGCTAAGATGTCCTAATTCATTTTTTTGAGGGTCCTATGGTGAGAATGAGCTATAATGGTGATCCTGAATTTCTCAAGATCATGGTCACTTCCTAAGAGTAGGAAAGGTTGAATTGTATTCATATCATTTTAGTATTAACTCAGTTTGACTATCTCCTAAGTTTTGGAAACAGTAATATCCCTGAGTCTAGGATGCATCAGGTTTCACTGAGCTCTAGACTACATTTCATAGATGAACAAATGTCTAATATACAATATACCTATTTTAATAGCAGTTCTATGAGAGCGGGCTGTTTCAAGACCCAAGTGACAGGGCTAAAAGTATCTATTTTAGAATAGCTATTGGAAATTAAAGTCTTTTTGTATGTGAATGCACATGTGCCAAATAATATATAGCTTCTGTCAACATAAACATTTATTGATTGCTGTATATAAAAGCTGAGTGTTAAGTGCTAAGGGTAAAAATATTTCTGAGAAGTTTATAATGTGGCTGCTTTGACAAGCCCATAAAGAGGGTATGGCAGTTTAAGAAAGCACACAGCAAATGCCTAGCAAGTAATGCAGTCAGCAAGGACAAGAAACAGCATTCCAGTGCTCACAGCCCTGGGTTTTGACAGTGTCTGTCTGCTCTGTCAAACAGAAGCTTGTTTGATTCTTCCTTATCTTTCACACATTCTTTCTCCTTCCTCAGCCAGCCTGAAAAACAGGAGCTTATAATGATTTTGTTGCACTCAGTAGTAAAGTAGCATTGGAGGATCCATTTGAAGCAGAATACTAACCTATTTACTTCCTATCTTTCAGTACCCCTTATATTAAAACCATAGGATCTAATTCTCTTTCTGGAGAATGCACTGTGAAACTGATTAACTCCAGTTTGTGATAGAAGTTCTTTGGAGTTCTGTGTTACTTTTTTTAAAAATTGAATTCTTTATTGGTACAATTTATATATGTCTCACAATCACATATAATATTGGGGAATTTGTACCAGTATATGACACAAGTTAATTCTCACTTTTACCCATATCCCTACCCACCCACACCTCCCCACCCCATATATACATGCTCTTTTATTTTCTTTCCGAATCATATTTATTCCTTCCCCTCATTACATTCCCACACCAAATTTCCTATGGAAATTTCCCATTCTACAAAAACTGTCATACTTTCTAGAGCTCATTTGCATCTACAGGTGCTCATATCAAAGAGAAGATCTGGTATTTGCCTATCTGTGTGATACTTTTATCCTTGAAGTTTATGTGGATCAATATGTTCTTAGTTGGCAGTTTGTGAAATATATGTGTTTAAGCACTGTATAAAAGAAAAGAGGTGCAACCCTGATCATTACATTGTTATTGTTACTGAAAGAGTAATTCAGTTTTGTGTCCACATCATGAAACACTTTCAGATCTCTTTGAATAATATTGTTTTTGGTACTCAACCATGAAAAGTTCCACATAGAAGCATTTCTAAAATGAAAGTCATAGGTCAGAAATATCAGAATAGTGAGGGGCTTGTATATTCCTGATCACCTGCCAGGATTTTGTCCTTTAGGATGATTGTAATGGAATTTCCATACTCATCAGTATAAGGTAGTAGCTCCTATTGAAAGCAAAATAATGGCTACCTTGTGGCAAGGTCATGATTATTGACAGGTTTCCTGACAGTACATGGACATTGCTCACAGGATTATGGACCTTCTAAAATATGAAAGGGGCATTAGCAGCCACTTGGCAGCAACCAGTGGTCTTGAATAATGGACCGGATTTGTCAAGGTAGAGAGCAGAGGCAAAGGTGTTGTGTAAGGAGAAATAATGTGTTAGTATGTAGAGGATAGGATGTTTACACCATGTTTATCTAGGTGACAGTGTGGAGAGTTCTGACTGGAATAAAGAGGTTTTATTCCTACTGGAGATTATGGGAGGAAAAGTTGGAAAGGTGAGATGGGACTAGTCAAAGACCAAATTCCTTACACTGATTTTGTAATCAAAGGAAGGTGACACATCAGATTTTAGGAAATTTTAATGTCAGACAAGCTTTGAGGCAAATCCAGACTCCACTTTTGATGGCCTGGGTGACCTCAGATAACATACTTAATCTTGCAGAAATCTTCATTACTTCCTCAGTTCCACACCTGGCAGGATATTCTTCTCAGAGACAGTGTTGGTTAAGAGTTCATATGAGGGGCCGGAGGGTTAGCTCAGTGGTTCCAGTGCCTGCCTCACAAGCGCAAGGACCTGAGTTCGATCCCCGGTAACCACATATAATGCTGGGTGTGGAGACACGCCCACCAACAATCAACACCGCATACCACAATGCCGGGCGTGGTGGCTCACGCCTGTCATCCCAGCACTCGGGAGGCAGAGACAGGAGGATTGCTGAGTTCGCGGCGGCTTGCCTGGGCACCATAGTGAGCTCAGGGCCAGCCTGAACTACAAAGCGAGACCCTGTC
>PVIC010018226.1:0-31833 GCA_004025085.1 Thryonomys swinderianus
GGAGGGCGTTCTCAGGTCAGCGGACATTCTGGCTTTGGGCCAGGAGACCGTGCTGCACCTCTGGCCTGTAGAACTGAAAGGCAGCGAACACGGGCTGTTGAAACTGCGAGGAGACGGCAGTCTGTTACAGGAGAGGGAGTTAACGAAGCTGGAGGCCATGCAGCAGCTGGTTTTTGAATATGACTGACCTCTGACAGGGTCACCGTGTCAAGCATATTATCTGCTGAGCCCGTGGCCAGGGTGGCTTTAGTGCCCCTTCCTGCACCTTATGTTTCCCCTGAGGGGTAAGTCGCTGCGTCACCACATGGCCTTGACAGCCAGCAACAGCCTGGGGTTTAGTGTGACTTCCTGGCTAGCAGTGTAATGATCTAAATACGAAGAAACACAAACAGTTCCGAGGTTCCCCATTGTTTCTCCTTAATTCTTTCTCAGATCTCAGGACGTTTGTCACTCTTCACTTGTGGGCTTTTAGCTCAAGGAGATACGCTAGGTGGACATCTATTATCTGACGCTTGATTCGCAAACAGCACTATTTTTCAATGCAATTGCCGTTTGATCTGTAGCATTTATAACCCGAGGCTAACACAAGATGATGGGAAAATCGAAAAATTAGGCTCAGCTCCGCAGATGGTTTGTTAATGCTGACTGGTCTCCGCCAGTTACGGGCCTGGCTCCAGGACACCGCCTCGGACCGGCTGCTGCGCGTGCTTGCAGGGGAAGAGCGCGCCCAGACTTCGCGTTCCCACAGGGTGATGTGGAGATCTCACAACGGGTCAGATGCCCACTCGAAGTAGCTTTCTCTGAATATGAGTTAATCTTTACTAGCTTGTTGGCGGCCCTGGTGGGTAGGTTCACAGGAGGAACCACAACTCTTTCATAACTGTGTTTTTTAATGAAGGTGAATGAATAAAAAAATGAATTGAGGGAGTTTTATGGTATATTAAATCTGCAGTTCTAGGCTTCTATGCAGAAACAGACAGAGCCAGAGTTGAGCAAAATGGACTAAGAGCATCCACAATGTTCATCGAGTAGACTGAAGTTGTCTGCGGAGAGAAACCCGGTCCGTCCTGGGCATGGCCGTGGGCAGCACGAATGGCCTGTGTGTCGGGAGACTGGCCTTGACCAAGCATGACACTTCTCTCAGGAAAGAACTCTGGTTTTTGGTTTTCAGCTTCATTCATCCTACTTTGCACACTTCCGTTCTCATTTTTGATCACCTGGAACTCTGCCTGATGCTCTTTAAACTGTCCGGTTGCTTTTGTTATCAGAGCTTCTATGATGTTCCTGATCTCTTCTTTAATGAAGCCTTTCACTGTGGACAGTGAAAGTCTCCGTTTTCATCTCAGAGATCAGTTCTGATTTCCGTTGTAGTAGATCTGTTTTGTTACCGGTTCAGAGATTCCTGGTGATTGAGCTTCATTTTGCTCCATGTCCCTTTCCCCTGAATTCCCCTGTGGTGATGATCTTTAAATTAAGTTGTTCTCTCTTTTTTTTTTTTAAAAAGTCTGTTTTTTGTGTACACTTGTGCCAGGAGTTGAGAGTTTTATTTTAGACTTGAAGCCAAAACCAAAACAAGTGGATAGGTATCTAGGTAGGTAGATAAATAAATGATAGGTGGACATAAGTATATGGTGAACACCTTACTAATTTTTAGTGTTATTAGCTGAAAAGTGGATCTACACATTTAATAAATAATGATAGTAAAGATAACCCCTGTCTGATTATTTTCCAATGTACTCTGACAACATGTCAGGTCACTTGATACAACGGGTTCGTGACGCACGTAGGGGAACATGACTTTACAGATGACAGGGCCTAGGGACAGAGATGTCTGTACTGTCAGCATCTTTGGTCCACGTGCCCCCAGTGGAACCCTGAGGTCCTGAGCTCGCAGAATGGCGACCGGCAGTCCGCGGCTAACTTTGAGCTCAGTGCCAGTGACTGCTGTGGCCCTTACTGGCAGATGGATGCTGACACCTGTAAACCAAGTATTTATATCCGGAATGCATCTTTGTCCTAAAATGTAGCCCTACCTAGGATCAGCCATCCAGACAAGGTCCAAAAGGTCTCCTGACATTGCAAGATGGTGCTTAGATCCCTTCAGAGCCAAGTGAGGCTCTCCAGGAACAACACATAGGAGCCAGGAACCAAGTTTAAGACCCAGAAAACCTGCTCATCTACTTGTATTTATATTTCCACTAATGTAAAAGTTGATTTATAAGTATTGAATTAAAACTAATTTGTGGTTTTAAAAGTCGTTATTAATCTAAATGAATTCCTAAATTTGCTTAATGACAGATAATGCGAGAAAATGGACAGTGTAATCCATTCTGAATTTAAAAATAGACCTTCTGGCCAGAGAAGCTGTGGGCCTTAAAATTTGTCCTGAGCCTCTTGCAAGCACAAGGATCTGAGTTCGATCCCCGGTAACCACATACAATGCTGGGCGTGGAGACACGCCCACCAACAATCAACACCGCATACCACAATGCTGGACGTGGTGGCTCACGCCTGTAATCCCAGCACTCGGGAGGCAGAGACAGGAGGATTGCTGAGTTCGCGGCGCTTGCCTGGGCACCATAGTGAGCTCAGGGCCAGCCTGAACTACAAAGCAAGACCCTGTCTCAAAAGCAAAAAAAAAAAAAAAATTGTCCTGAGCCAAAGCTGTGGCATCTTTAGTCTCCACCAAGCAGGTTAATTTCTGTGTCTTTCGTATCTCAATCCCTCTCTCCCTGCCTCCTCTGAGACAGGCTTCCTGTCTACGGTCCGTGCTGGCTTTCAGCCCGCTGTGTGGCCTGGACTGGCCTTAATCTTCTGGCTATCCTGCCTCAGCCTCCTGAGTGCCAGGGCTGTCCTCATCTGTGAGGTGGTTCGGTCACACCTGCTTCCTAGAGATAGCACGAGGGTTGAATGAGAGGACACAGATCAGCCATTTCGCTTGGTGTTTTGCTTCCTTTCTTTACAGTCCAGACAGCCCCCCTGCCCGAAGTAGACACAGGGTTTATAAGATGAGCCGTTCACAGACTGAAAAATACCACAGCTGTCAGTCCTGCGCGTACTCGTACAAGTGCAGTGTGGAGTCGGGGTCACTAGGCTGGGAAGGGGAGGCGGAGAAGGACAGAGGGGGAGCAGGTCCCAAGACACACCCTGGGGCAGTTCTCGAGTCACCGCTCAGGGGGGCGACGGTGTGTTCCGGAAGTTTCCACTTGTTTCAAGGTGACCTGATGAGCGGAGTCCCGAGGCTCTCGGCACACAGGAATGATAAGGGTCCGAGACACTGCGGTGCTGACTGCTCCGAATCGCCCACTGTGCATGCAGTGGATTATTACACTGCACCCTCCGAAGCAGGTACGTTTCTTGGAGTCTCTTCATGATAAGAAAAAATAAAGACAGTGAAATGAATGTGTACTCTGAAGTTTGAAAACACGATTTCCTTTTTTTACTTTTACCAATGTATTCTATTTTGGATCACTAATCTTAGAGGAACAGTTTTCAAATAAATTTTTCTGCTTGATGCTTTCCTGAGTGCTAGTGTGAAGCAGCCCTATGTAGTTATGTGTCAACTAAAATGAGGGCAGGAGAGTCTGAAATTATTCATAGCAAAAGGTCCTGGCCTGGTACGTTTCGCCTTCCTCTCCTCTGTCATCTTGTCCTGCCTCCGGCCGCTGTGTGTGTCTCTGGTCCCAGCAGCAAGTCCCTGGCCTCGAAGTGTGTTTTCAGTGCACACTCCTAGCAGTGGGGAGTGCAGGGCCTTCACAGGAATTCCAGAGGAGAAATAGTTCTGTTCTGGGTTATTTCCACAACACAGTGTGGGAATTCATTATGTTTATGCTAGCTCAAGGATATAAATCGTGCATTAACTGCATAAATGCATTTCATACCCATCTATTCACCCAGAAACTCCCAGTGTTCTCCAGAGAGTAACAAAAGGATATAAGTTATAAGAGTATAATTAACTTTTGACTATATTTGTAATTACATTTCTTGGAGTCTCTTCATGATAAGAAAAAATAAAGACAGTGAAATGAATGTGTACTCTGAAGTTTGAAAACACGATTTCCTTTTCTTACTTTTACGAATGTATTCTATTTTGGATCACTAATCTTAGAGGAACATTTTTCAAATAAATTTTTCTGCTTGATGCTTTCCTGAGTGCTAGTGTAAAGCAGCCCTATGTAGTTACACACCCAGCATACAAGGAGTTCTGAGCATCAAATGAAGCATACGTGAGATCTTTCAGTTCGACAGTCTAATTGCTTTTTGCCAGACAATACTTCTCATAATCTTAAGACAGCTCTCCAACTTTTTCTGACTTTGACAAAAGGTACTGAGCGGTAGAATGGTGGTTCTCAGCTGGGCGACTTTACAGTCCCTGCTCCCCAAGCGGATGCTGGTTAGTCAGAGATTCTGGGTCCCTCATGCCACCGAGGGCACAGGCGGCGCTCGGGGGTCTGAGCTCAGAGGGCTGACGAGCTCACCCGTGAGAGCAGTGAAGGGGGCCCTCGCTGAAGGGTGGCTCCTCGGGGTGTGTTCGGGGACCGTACCCCGGGCTCGGCTCTGGCCCGTCCCGGCGCTCTCCTCCCGCTCCCTCCGGTTCCGGCTGCCAGGGCTGCGCCGTGTTCCGGCGTCTCCGCCGTGGTGTTTCTGCCTCCCCGGAGCGCAGAAGCCACGGAGCCGGCTGACCGCGAGCCGCAGCCCCCGAAGCCGGAGCCGAGTCTTTGCCTTTCCTGCGGCAGCCCCAGGAAGTGGGCGGAGCCCTCCTCTTGCCCGCTCTGTCTCCCCGGCTGCTGGAGCGCCCCCTAGACCCGGGTCCCCTTCGCCGGGGCTCCGTGGTATCCGGTCCGGTGCTCAGCAGAGGGCGCGCTGCACACGCCTGCGGGGACGGCGGGAGAGAGACGCGGCGAGCTAAGCCTTTGCTGCAGGAGCTCGAGGCCCGGCGTGAGCGGGGCAGAGCGCACGGGCCGGACCCGACTCGCAGCACGGGCTGCTGCTCTGTTCCGGGCTGCTCGGGCGCCAGCAGGGCGGGGGAGGCTGACGCTGGCCGCCCCGAAGGCCCCGGCGGCACCCCTGACTTGGAACCATCCCTCTGCCCTCCCATCCCCCTGGGTGGGTTATCAGACATCACTGCAGGAGTAAAAATGCTTTGGTTTTCTGCCTTCAGAATACATTGCAATGTTTAAATTTTACTTTTTTTTTTTTTTTTTTTTTGACAGGGTCTCGCTTGGTAGTTCAGGCTGGCCCTGAGCTCACTATGTAGCCCAGGCAAGCCTGGAACTCAGCATCCTCCTGCCTCTGCCTCCCGAGTGCTGGGATGACAGGCGTGAGCCACCACGCCCAGCACTGTGGTATGTGGTATTGATGGCTGGTGGGTGTGAGTCTCCACACCCAGCATTGTATGTGGTTACTGGGATCGAACTCAGGACCTTACGCTTGCAAGGCAGGCGCTGGAACCACTGAGCTAAATCTCCAGCCCTAAAATTTACATTTTTATTCTTATTGCCGTTAGCTGCTATGAACTTGTGTACATCAGTCCTTATTCCAAACTATATACAGTTTGTGTTTTAAATGTTTAGTCCAGGGATAGAGTTTTTCTGAATATGACAATTCAAGGGTATCTGTCAAATCCCTATAAAATGTTTAAGGTTGAAAAGAGAAATCGGACTTCTATCCATCCCACAGTTATAACCAGCATAAAACACCATTTATTCCTTTTAAGCACTTAGGCTCTTAAACTACAGCATCAAATGACCAAGTTTTAAAAAACACCATGATGATGATAAAAATTAACATTTGGTTTTATTGCATAGCACTTTAAAATTTAGAAATCATAATCCCTCACACTTATTCATGTGAGTATCAAAGGCCTGGCCTGCAAAGCTCTTTACATGATCATTTGACTGAACCCCTGCCCTGCCCTGTGAACCACTAGTTGTTTTAGGGACGGAGAGGCTGAGGGCGTGGGGACCCTACATCCCCACCCAGGGGAGCCCTGTGTCTCCTGCGGGTTCCCCATGGATCTCCCCCCCTTTGGAGCTGTGATTTGCTACCTCAGCCCCACAACACCGCCTACGACCACTGACCTTGGTGTGCCACCTTCCTCGGTGTTAAAGCACACCCCTAGGTGTGTCTGAACAGGTCACAAAGGTGTCGCCTTGGGTGCTGCGTCTCGCCCCGGCCCCTCCTCTCTGGGGGCGTCCCTGGGGGTCCCTGCAGCCGCTGTGGGCAGAACAGCTCTGCCCCGCACAGCCTTCTGCCATACGGGTCCTGCCTCGGGACCAGGGGACTATGGGCCAGACTCCCCCGAGCACGAGCTAATGAAGCCTCTGCCTTAAGTTCTGAGCACCAGGCACTGTGCCAGGCAGTGCCAAAGCTGATTGGCGCAGCGCTCACACTGCCTTCCTGAGTGTCTCGTGGTAGTCAGCCAGCTGAAGGGGACCAGGAGTTAAGATCTCGTCCTTGATTTGACTCAACACTTATTTTGTTAGAAAACTGGCGTTTAAACGTAAGCCTGACTGAAGTTCACCCTCCAGGTCTTGAAATGAGCAGGCCCCGTAGGCAGTCGCACTGGGGTCCGCGTGCCACTGCCGTGGGAGCAGTGGCGGGGCCCGAGAGCTCCCTGCCCAGCTTGGCCTGGGGCAGAACAGCGGCTCGTGCCAACAGTCAGCAGGAGTGGCTGTGGGGACGCTCGGGATCATTCATGGGCAAAAGGCTCCATTGTCTTCCACAACTCACAGTCAAGTGGGATTACAGTGTTGAATAATTTGTTCTGTCTTACACCAGTGCTGTATGGAGCAATCGAGTTTTTAAAGTGAAATCATCCCGGAATTCCTTATAGTAGGTGTGATACCGTCACACGGCAACCAGGCTGAAGGGGTTCCTGGGTCGTCGTTCAGAGCAAGTCAGCAGCTCCGTGTGTGGAGTAGAAGGTGATTGATGAGCCTCTGTGGGTTGGATTAATTCACTATCTGTATAATATAAATGAGTCTGCAGCTGGAGCCCAGCAACACCTAATCCGTAGAACAGTAAGCTTTTACTATACAGGAAATGAAGTGACTGCTGGGGTGAGGACACCGCCCCCCGAGTCCACAGGTGTCCTCGGAAAGCAGAGGTGGTGCCAGGGCCCGGGACCCTCTGCCTGCGAGCGGGGCTGCGCAGCGCCTCGGACCCCAGGCCCAATCTCGGAACCGGGCGCGGTGAAGACCGGCAGCGCCACAGGAGGCAGCGTGGCCCCGTGGGCGAGCTCGTGCAGCGCCTGGCAGGCGGCGGCTCCCGAGGGCGCCGTGACCACACTCACGAGTCGCCCTGCCTCCCTGGGCGGGTCCCGGCAAGGAGGAGGCGTCAGGAGCTGCCGCGGCTCCTGCGTTGGCCAGCCCTGTTCTCGGGAAGATCCTGGCTGCGGCTCGCGGTCCCGGCCTTCTCGGGCGCTGCCCCGCTGGTGACGGGCTGGCCGCCGGTTCGCCGGGTGTGTGCGGGTCACAGGAGGCTAAATCCGCCCACTGCTGGCCACCCCCACGAACGGTGCCCGGGCACTGCAGTGCCACCCTCACGGGTGACACTTCCGTTACAGCCCCAGCGACGTCTCCCCGCCCGAGTGGACAGACGCTTCATGCGGGCACCGTCTCAGGGCCAGAGCGGCTCGCGTGTGAGCCCAGCCTGCTGGTAACGGGTGACGGTGGTCTGCACAGGCACTTTGGGGTTTTGAGTTTCCAAAGCACCCGGAACGGATAAGCCTAGTGAAGACTTTTTAAATGGGTGTTTTTTGTTGCACAACAGAGACCAAGGACGGGCTTCGGGGATCGTCAGCAGCGCACAGGCGGCAGCTAACGGGCAGCGACTGCCCTCTCGGCGCTGGCAGGGGCCGAGGCAGACGCTTGCTTGCGTCCTGTGGAGCGGGTGCCCCATCCGACGGGGCTGGCAGGGGGAGCCGCGCCGGGAGCTGCCGCCGCCGGGCGGTGCGTGAGGGCGGGCGTCTGCTTCTGGCTTTCTCAGGTCCGGTCAGGCCGACCCGCAGGCCAGTGTCCCTTGACGCCCGCGCCCGGACCGCCTGTCCCCAGAGAACGGTCCTGAGCCCGGGCGACAGAGGCTGCTCTTCCTCCCTGCTGCCCTGCCGGCGGAATGAGAGCGGCTCCTTGCGGGCTGCCCGTCTGGTTTCAGGCGCAGAGGGTGACGCTCAGCACGGAGCGGGTTGAACTTCCTTGGAGAGAAAGTGGCCCCCGAGGCAGACGCCCAGCAGGGGCCCCGCCGCGGGTCTGGCCTCTCGGGGGACCCTGCCGCTCCTCACCGCCCAGGAGGCCTCTGCGCGCTCTGGCGAGGGTCCGGGCGGCAGGCTGAGGGCAGCGCCGGGCCGACTGCGCGGGCAAAGCCACAGGCCCGAGTCCCGGCGCCTCCGCCGGGCCCTCCCCCGAGACCGGCACCGCTCGCCACACGTACGGTCGCTGAGGAAGGGCCTGGCCAAGTCTTGGAAGTGGAGCCGCGAGGCAGCCTCCTGAAGTCAGTGTTTCTCACCGTGTGTCGAACCGTGGCGCAGAGGCAGGGTCACTGGGCCGGGCGCTTAGTGTTGGGGCGAGAGAGGGGAACCAGGGCAGGAAAGCACCGGAAGGCCGTCCTGTCGCACCCACAAACTCAGAGAAGGTCAGACACGCAAGTGGAACCTCTGCCTGCATTTTGTGATTTTGCCACCACCATTTTGTGATGAGACACCCGTCCCCGGAGAGGTGAATGTCGCAGCCAAAGACGTTCATGGCACAGCCAGAGCTGTACCCCTCTCTTCAGAGCCCAGCATTTTTAATTTTAGGCCACTTCGTCATCTTAGTGCTTGAGAAGTATCCAGATTTTTCACCTATTTTCTTGTTTTATTCTTAATACCGTATACTTTTATGGTCAAGGAAATAGTTAGCTTTTTAAAGTTTTAAATGTTTTGACCATCATATAGAAATAAAAATTATACATATCATCAAGATGCCATATGGGCCAGAGATTTACCTCAGCGGTTCCGGCGCCTGCCTCACAAGTGCAAGGTCCTGAGTTCGATCCCCAGTCACCACATACAATGCTGGGCGTGGAGACTCACGCCCACCAGCCATCAATACCACATACCACAGTGCTGGGCGTGGTGGCTCACGCCTGTCATCCCAGCACTCGGGAGGCAGAGGCAGGAGGATTGCTGAGCTCGAGGCTTGCCTGGGCTCCATAGTGAGCTCAGGGCCAGCCTGAACTACAAAGCGAGACCCTGTCTCAAAAAAAAAGAAAAAAGATGCCATATGACATTTTGATGTATCTAGACGTTGCCGATTGTTTGGAGGAGAATAGCATCTCTAGCTCCTCAAATAGCTATCATTTCTTTGAAAACATGCAAAATCCTTTTTGTAGCTATTTACAGTGTGCAGTAAATAATTGGTATCTGCAGTCACCACGCGTACACGACCACTCGAGAGCATCTTCCTCACACGGCAACTTAGTATCCACGGATCGACCTTTCCCCGGTATTTTCCTCGGTTCCGCTGTCTCCAGCCTCTGGCAGCTGCCATTTTACCCTCAACTTCCGCGAGAGAAGTATTCTAAGCGTCACACAGGAGTGCATCACGCAGTACCTGGCGTATTTCACTTGACGTGATGATCCAGCTCCAGCCATGTTGCTGCAAGTGAGACAGATGGTTTCGTTCTTGCTGTGGCTGAGTAGTGCCCCACTGTGCTTCTGAAGTGCATGTTCTTTACCCGTTTACCAGTTGATAGAATTTAGGTTGATTCCATATCTTGCCTGTTGTGAGTAGTGCTACATAAGCATGGAGTGCGGCTGCCTCTTCAACATACAGATTTTATCTCTTCTGGACGGGCACCTGTGAGCAGGCTTGTTGGAGTATATGGTATCTCTAGTTTAAATTTTATAGGAACCATCCATGCTGTTTTCCATAGTGGCTGTACTGATTTTCATTCCCAGCAACAGTGAAAAGGGTTTGTTTTCTTCCATTCTGGACAGTGCATCTTATCTCCTGTCTTTGTGTTGTGTTGTATTTTGGTTCTCATGCTGGAACTCAAGACCTTGCAGTTGCCAGGTAGCTACACCCCCGTCTTCTGTCTTTTCGGTGACAGCCACTCTGACTGGAAGGGGTGATACCATCTCGTGATCCTGACTTGCAGGAATTTGTTTTAACAAAATCCATGTTTCATTGCCTCTATGTGTTTCTCATAAGGACAAAGGTGAATGTTGTGGACGTTTACTTCTGTTTCAGCACTTGCTGGAAGGCAGCCGGGGCGGCCCACGTGAAGCCATTGGGACCGAATGTGTCTTGAGTGGCGGCCATCTTGGCTCTACCTCTAAGCTTCGAAAAGATCCCCGGCTGCTCTCGAGGCCCCTCGCCAGGGACGCGAACCCTCTGGGCCCCAGCACGCTGGGCAGCTCTGTGACCGCGTCCCTGTGCGCACGGGCCGGGGCCTCCTGCCTCCTGTGTGTTACCGCAGCCATTTGCCGTCACCGTTCAGTGCCAGCGTCTGCAGACAGGCCGCGTGCGTGGCGTGGGCCCCAGAACTTCTTCGTTGGCGTGCCAGAGATGAGCAGATAGATGCCCACGCAACGTTCTGATTGGCAAAGGAAGAGAGAGGGTGGCGGCGGCCGCTGGCTCACGGTGAGCCTGCCGCCCCGGCCCTCTTTTCTTCCCCTGTGTCCTCCTCGTGTGTCCGGCGACGACCTTCCCTTTAGCCTGAGGGAACTGCCAGGAGCGCCCAAAGAGGTGCACATTTTTGTTTTTCCCTTCCCTCTCTGGACCTTATCAGAGCTCCTCAGTTTTCCCTGAAAAGTTACTATTCCTCCTCTCAGTGGTGTTAGGAAGGAGGAGGAGGAACTACGTGACGGAGCTGGGGCTGTGCCGCGGGGAGGTGCTCCCGGGCCGGGTGGCCGGGCACGGGGTCCGCCCGCCAGCTGAGGTCAGGACGGGAGGTTCTAGGATGACCTGCACTCTGCGCCCCTCCCCCGAAAACAGCTCTCGGTAGAGACGGTTTCGCCTGTTCTCTCTGTATATGCATTTACAAAATGAAGATTTAAATATTGCCCTCTGGAAGAATATTTTCTGTTTAAAAAATGCATGGTTGGCGTTCGGAATGTAAACAGAGGAGATTACAGAGGAGGAAATTAAGTCAACGGCAGATCTCAGTGCATAGGGATGTGGAGATTTTAATAACTGCAGTGACTTCTCTGGAAAGGTTTTCCAGCTGTCTCACCCTGGCAGGTTGCGAACAGCCGGCCCGCAGCGCAGATAGGGCACAACTATTACAGTTGAAAAGAGGTACCATTTTGTAAATGAGAACTTACGGCAAACGATTGTTTGAAAAGTTTCTTTGATTAATGTGATTATTGAAAATTTGCCTGCTTTTCAGCTGTGAACGGTTGTTTAAACTTTTGGTGTTTTTAGTTTATTTTTTCTTGTTGATTTGTAGGGTTATCTTATGTATCGGACATAGTAACCATTTCTCTTCCCTGGTCATTACATTGTGATCATTGTTGTGATGAATAATACCATCTTTATTGTTTGTCTTTTCCATTTTTATGGCTCAATTATATTTTTTTTAGGTTTACTGAGGTATAAGTAATGTACAAAAAGCTGAACACATTTAAAATATACATGTTTTTTTTCTTTTTTTGAGACAGGGTCTCGCTTCGTAGTTCAGGCTGGCCCTGAGCTCACTATGTAGCCCAGGCAAGCCTGGAACTCAGCAATCCTCCTGCCTCTGCCTCCCGAGTGCTGGGATGACAGGCCTGAGCCACCATGCCTGGCAAAAATATATAACTTTTGATGAGTTGTCACATGGAGACAGTCATGAGAGCTTATCACAGTCAAACTAACGACTCTACCCACTGTTCCTAAAACCCCCCTTTTGCCCTTTCTCTTCCCTCCCTTACATCACTCCTTCCACCGCCGTTGATGCCACCTTGGATTTTTATGAATAGAGTCGTACAATGTATACTCATTTTTCTGATTTGTTTTAGGCAGCATAATTATTTTGAAATTCTCCTATGTTGTCACATATGTCAATATTTTATTTTTTATTGCCGAGTAGTATTTCTTTTTGTAATTATATCACAATTTTATCTGTTCACCCAGTGATAGCAACTTATGTTTTTAGTTTGGAAATAATACAGATAAAGCTACTACTAGTATTGAACCTTTGTGTGAACATGGACTTTTATTTGTATTGATACCTAGGTGTGGAATAACTGGGCCATATGGTGCATAGAGGTTTAACTTTTCAGGAAACTTCCGAAGTATTTTCCCGGTAACTGTGATTTTTACATTCCCAACCGCCGTGCACAGGTGTTAGATTTCTGCCACTTTGTCCACAGCACTTGATATATTTTTAAAATTTCTGATGGTAACTCAGGGCTTGCAGTGGGATTTTACTGTCCTTTTTAGTTCGTTTTTTTTCCCTAATAACTTAACAATCCTGAACATCATGTGCCATTTGCCATTCTTATTTCTTCTTTGGCGAAGTGTCCATTAAAAGCATTTGTCCACGTTTGTTTGAGTTATGTGATTTATTATTGAATTTTTGAGGGTTCGGTCTATATTTTAGATAAGATGCTTTTATCAGTCACTTCATGTTATAAGTGAAACCTCTCTTTTCCCTTTTTGGTCAAAAACCCAGTTCTTGCTGGCAGAGAAAACTATGAATGCCTTTGATACACTTGTCTTCTATTTGCTCACTTGCTGAAATCACCTGTTAATTCTATAGTTTAAAAAAATCACTTTTATTTCCTTTTGGCACCTGAAACTTAAAGCTCTCTTTCGTTCTCATTCTGATTTGTTCCCTGATGGCTAGACTAGTCTCCGTCTTTCAGATCTGCAGTTCAAAAGCAGATTTATGTCTTCAGCTCGTAATTCAGATCCCAGGCTCTTGCGGGAGGCACTGCCCTGGCCTGAGTATCTCCTGTTTCTCTCCCTTGTCTTCCGGTGCTAACCGTCGAGGCATGCCAGTACGATCACCTTCCAGGCACACAGAGCTCAAAGGGCCCATCTTATGTCCCCGTGAGACTCCTTCCCTTTTGGAGACGTATTGAGACCACGCCCACCAAGAGTTTCGCTCCTACTTGAGTCTTGCTCACGTGGACTTCAAGGACACTAAGAAGATGGGACTATATTTACCTTAGGAGCCGAATGTTCAGACACAACAACAGCAACGACAACAGAGCAAGATGAAAGCCTCGTGAGCTGCGGAGTGTGACGGAACCAAGGCAGGAACGGTGAGCGATTCCCCGGGCAGTAGATGCCCCGAGTCGGCGAATGCAGCTGGCGGTGTCCGAGAGGCGGTGACTCTGCTGGGGCCACAAGGGCACTCCGAGAGGTGGCGGGAGGAGGTGGCATTTGGGCAGCTGCCACACAGGGGAGCAGAAGCCAAATGGTGGCACTGCCAGCCACTGCCAGTCACCGTCTCGCCCAGGTTTCCCTGTCCCGTCCTTGGCCCCGAACACAGCCAAGGCAGACCGTGAGAAGAGCAGGAGAGGGCAGCGGAGCGAGGTGAAGGCAGCCAGAGACCTGCTCTCTTCCTTCCACCCCTGTTCACTCCCTCCGGGCTCCACGGCAAGCCTGGGTCGGGTCCGTCCTGGGTCGGGGAGGGCTCAGCCTCACACCGAGAGACTCAAGCTGTTGTTCCTAGGAGAGCTGGATTTCTGATGCTTCATAATTAGGTTTTTCTGATACTAGACAGAAGCACTAAAGCTGGAGGTCTAGGGAAGAGAGATTAGATAAAATTTATTTAATCACAAAAAAGGTGATTTCTCATTTGCACCCTATACATTTGATCTACTTTGTGTGAGACCAATACTATTTGCACAATAATTATATATAATGGTTGTGTTGAGTGATTTCTGTTTTTGTTTGTTTTGCCAAACTGCCGGTAAAATACTGGGAGCAAACCAAATCTTTAAAGTTCTTGAAGCGATGCTCGCAATTTATCTTGAGTGCTTTTTGCTGTCATGTTCTGTAAGAATGATTAATAACGATACCACACCAAGTTCTCATCTCTAGTGGTGTTAACCTTGACCAGAGGAGCATAGAACAAAACAAATAATAATCTTTAACTTGAGTAAAATCTCTGCTCTAATAAAAGAAAATGTACCTGCATCTTTAAGAGATCAGTGTATCTTTTCTTGCTTAATAAATGTTAAAAGAATCCATTAACTCAGAACTATCCAGATTTAAATTTGTTTTTACTACAAATTAAGAATAGTAAAAGAGGGCCGGAGATTGAGCTCAGTGGTTCTGGCGTCTGCCTCGCAAGCGCAAGGTCCTGAGTTCGATCCCAGTAACCACATACAATGCTGGGTGTGGAGACTCAGGCCCACCAGCCATCAGTACCACAGACCACAGTGCCAGGCGTGGTGGCTCACGCCTGTCATCCCAGCCCTCGGGAGGCAGAGGCAGGAGGATTGCTGAGTTCGAGGCTTGCCTGGGCACCATAGTGAGCTCAGGGCCAGCCTGAACTACAAAGTGAGAACCTGTCCCCCCCAAAAAAAAGAATAGTAAAAGATTATTACCTCACAAATAAAATAAACGAAGTTTACACTGATGTAAGTAAATGAATAAATACAAATAAGGCAGAGAAATCTCTTCCTTAGAGCAGAAAGTTGGCTAAAAATGTAGAAATGGAATTAGGGCAGTCAGCTTAGTGGATCTCAGAGTGTATCCCCAGAACTCCTGTATTAGAAAAGTAGGCGTAGATGGCCCACATCTGCCGACCCAGTGATCTGTGTTAAACCCTCAGTGCTACCCGGCCGAAGCGCCACCGAGTCGGTTCACGGAGAACTCATCCCTCCTGGGCCCTTCCTGCACACAACACACAGCACGGGTCCGTCATGAAGACACGGTGGGCAAACCCAGGTTGAGGAATATGCTTCCGAAGAGCTGAGCTTGACCCTTCAAAATATTAATTTAGTAAAATGCAGAAACCACAGAGGTGAGACCTGCTGTAGATTAAAGCGACCCAAGAAAGGGCAGGCGTGGTTGATGCATAATATATGCATGTATGGAAACGTCACGGTGAAACTCATGAATTTGCTGCGCTGTACACAGCAATAAAGCAGTAGACTGCAGGGGCATGACAACGGAAGGCAGTACTGTACATGATCTTGTACGTCCTCTGCTGGGAAGACCTTGTCAGATTAGAGGATAGCACTCTTTGATGTTATTTTAATGGTTTTTTGTTGTTCAGTAAGAAAATGTTTTTAAAAAGAGTTTTTAGCCAGGCGTGGTGGCTCACGCCTGTCATCCCAGTACTCGGGAGGCAGAGACAGGAGGATTGCTGAGTTCACGGCGGCTTACCTGGGCTCCATGGTGAGCTCAGGGCCAGCCTGAACTACAAAGCGAGACCCTGTCTCAAAAAACAAAACAAAACAAAACAAAACAAAAAAGAGTTTTTATTTTTCCAAATGTGTAGCTTGTTAGACCTGTTCATTTATTTTCATCCTCACATGGAGCATCTTCACCTAGGCCCTGCTGGTGTAAACAACTCTGAGCTCTGTGCTTCGCAGCCGCGCGATGCGTCCTCCGTGGGGGAGCCCCTGGCGGGAGCTCACGCCCCTGGCGGGGACCTGTGTCCCCGGCCAGGCACCCTGTGTCTTCCTTCAGTCCCTCACGGGCCTCGGCTGGGTTGTGAGCTTCAAGTGGGAGTGTCCCTGCTGCGTGCACCACAGGTGGCTGTACCAAGCGAGGCCGGGCTCTTGAGTTCATCCCAGACTTGCCCTGTGGGCCGTTTCTTTGGGCCTTGACCTCACATTTGTTCAACAGGTCTTTGTCTTTCTTGGTTAACTTGCCGCCGTTTCTTTTTCTGTCGTATTTGGGCCACATCACAGGGCTTGAGAGGCACTGGGCACCACGGCAGCCTTGCTAAGATGCTGGACAAAAGGAAGCGCCATGCACAGCAGGCCCAGGCACCCCTGACCCAAAATTTGTGTTTTGTAGAAAGGCACACAGAAGTATTTATACATGTATTTTTCTTTGAATCAATCCAAAAATGTAATAGGAGGGAGCAATAAACAGAAAGATTTCAGCAAAACATGAAAAATAAAGATTGATAACTGAAGAATCTAACCTAAGGGCATCAGTAATTCGTGTGTGTGTGTGTGTGTGTGTACACATCTTGATCTTCTAGCTCAGATGTTACATTATTTCCACGTCCAGAGCAGGAAATGGGAGAACTGATTCACTTTTAGTTTCATACTAGTCAGTGTCGGGACTGGTACCTAAACTCCCAAGACTCTGAATTCAAAGTTTAGGTTAAATATTGAATAAGTTGAAGGGTTTTCTTACTTCCGAACTCCTTAAAACACCCTGAGACCCCTTTCTTAAAGCTTTTACTCAGAGTCTGCGTTCGTTGTCCGTTTGGGCCATCGTGGGGCCCCGTGGCCCTGTGGCCCTGTGGCATGACAGACGCGGAGGACAGCGTAGTTTCTGTGCGCCAGTCCCTGGCTCAGCTGTCCCGTGAGCTCGCAGGGCGGCTCGGGTGGGTGCGGGCCGCGGTCCCATCAGAAGGGCTGATGGAGGGACAGCTGCTTCCGGCTCTCTCACCCAGGTGTAGGCCCAGCCCTGATCCTGGGCCCCAGAGCTGCCTCCTGAGCAGCCCCTGGCTTCCCCAGGCCGGCCGAGCGAGAGGCCGCAGTCGGTCCGTCAGTGAGTCTCGGGAGTCCCCCATCGCGTCTGCTGACTCTGTTCGTTAGAAACACATCAGCGCGTCGCTCCTGCTGCAGAAGAGGGGACTGCCCTCGGCAGTGACCGTGCCGGGTGAGGGGTCTCGGAGAGGGCCTCCAGGCTCAGCGCGCGCTAGCTCTCTGTCGCTGTGACAGAATCTCGAGAAAGTAAACGTAAAAGAAAGACTTTGTTCTGGCCTGCAGTTCCGGAGCTCTCCGTCCTGTAGTGTCTGGACCTGTGGCCGGGCGGAGCACACCATGACCGCAGGGCCTTGTGGGAAGCACTCGTCCGCCTCACAGGGGCCGAAAGGGGCAGAGGGAGGGAGAGAGGACAAGGCTTAAGAACCCACGGGAGAGGCGGGAGCCGGGGCGCGGCAAGGTCCCCAGCGTCGTGCCCGTAACCTGCCGCGTTCCCCTCGGTTCCACCTGCCCAGGCCCCGTCGGTTTCCAGCAGAGCCATCGAGTGATGAGTGTAACAGTCGTGACCGCAGATGGGCCCACGGAGGGAGCAAGGGGCTCTAACGCGGCCGCCCGTGAAAGCCTCGCCTTGGGGCCCAGACCCGACACGTGAGCCTGGGGGGCGTCGTAGGCCGCGGCCAAGTGCTGTGCCTGCCTGTGCGCTCCCGGCTCCTCCCTGGCCGCCCGCCGGTCTCTCGAGAGAGGCCAGTGCGGTGCAGCAGGAAGCCGCAGCTGGGTGTACGGCGCGCTCCCTCCCGGCCGCAGACACAAGCTGACTTCACACCCTGCTCGGGGTGGGCCCTGAGCGTCGGGCTCCGAGACCGGCACGGGTCTGGCTGCGAGGCCGCGGCCTCCCCGGCCAGTGCCCACCCCCTCTCCGGCCATCGTGTCCATGTCTTCATCAGCACGCCTCTGCTGGGTCCCAGGACCTCCCAAGGATAGAAAATGTGGCGTTTTTGCTAAATCTGTTCCTTCCCACCTAGCACAGCCTGAAGCCAGCAACCCGGCTAGAGAGAACCGCTGATTCTCTGGGAAACCGTGCTGGAGTTCTGGCCCTAGAAAAGGTGGGACATATGGCTGAGTGTTCTACACACTTAGTTGGTTTTATAAGACACACTGTGACACTGGGCAGTAATAATAGACAGAACATCAGAGAATGGATCTGGTTGCTTCCCAGGATGGCAGCCTTAATTGGAAAATCCTTTCACATGGCATCACGTTATAAAAAAATAGACTAGGCAACAGCTTATAAAACGAGACACCAATTCCACTAGGGTTCTCCTGCCATCTCCTTTGCCTTCCTCCTGAGTTCTCACCACTGGGACTGTGCTTTGGGATGGGTACTACTGAGCAGGGCGACAGAAAAGGAAAATAAGAAATTAACAATCATGTGTAATCCCTCATCTAGAAATTAAATCAATGTATTACTATATTTACACTAGTCTTTTGGACACTTTTTTTTTCTTTTTGTTTGAGACTGGTCTTGCTTTGTAGTTCAGGCTGGGCCTGAGTTCACTATGTAGCCCCGGCAAGCCTTGAACTCAGCAATCCTCCTGCCTCTGCCTCCCGAGTGCTGGGATGACAGGTGTGAGTGTGGTGTGTGGTACTGATTGCTGGTGGACGTGAGTCATCACGCCTGGTATTGTATGTGGTTACTGGGGATCGAACCAGGGACCTTGCTCTTGCTAAGCAGGCGCCAGAACCGCTGAGCTAAATCTCAGTTCAGTGAGTTCAGTGTCGTTGGCCGGTGTCCGTGGTGTGACCACAGCTCAGTCACGTCACGTCCCTAGTGCGGGTGTTGTGTGTTTCCAAGTTCTGTCTTTAACAGCGACGCCGTCACGCGTCTCTGGCTCCTTAGCCTTTTTCACATCCCCGACCTCCGCCTTCCCAGTTCCCGCAAGTACAGTTTCTGGGTCCGAGGGAAAGTGGGCATTTTACCGCTCAAGCATCCCTATTGCCGGAGCAGAATGGCTCTCGCCACAGCTGGAGGGCGGAGAGGTCCGCTAGGCTTCGGAGGCTTCAGTCCACGGTCGGGCCCTACAGAAGGAGCTTGGGGGGGGGGGGGGGGGGGGGGGGGACAAAGCCACGCACTTCCTGGTGGAGGAGGGGCCAGAGGGAGGAAGGGCTGGGCCCCACCAGAGGCGGGGCGTGGCATCCCCGGGGGCTGAGCCCAGCAGACCCGCAGTGGAGCTGAGTGCGCTGGGCATCCCGGGGGCTGCGGGCGGCAGGGACCATCTAGAAAGGCTTCCAGACGTGTACAGTGGCAGGGCCGTCTCTGGGTGGCCCCGGAGCCCTGGCGGGCACAGCAGGCTTCCGCGGGCCCTTGGGCACCGCCCGTTGGGCGTTAGGAGAGTCATGGGGCCTGCTGTGGGTTTGCTGCTCTTCGCAGAGCTCGGGCTCGACTCCAGGGCTCGCGCTTGAGGGGCAAGTGCCCGGCTCCCGTCTCTGCCACATCTGCCGAACCTCTGCCTCTTCATCTGTGCGATGGGATTAAGGGCGGGTGTGAGTCAGACCATACACCCAAAGGGCCTCGCCGAGTCACCCCTTAGAGCTCATGTGGAAATACTGGAGTCCTCACCCAGTGTCTTGCATTTTGTTTCTGCCTCATTTACCTCCACGTGAAGAACGCAGCGTGGTTTCAGGAGAGTACACTGGCCAGAACTCCCTAGTGGAGTCAGTGGACAAAGAGGAAAATAGATTGAACACAGATTTGACCGTCATTTCTAGCAACACACGCTCACGAAGGCGAGTGTCGGATGCCGTTGTAAGGAAGCCTCTGACGGTTTCTTCACGGCGGTAAGAAAATGCTTATCCTGTGGGGCTCAGCCCTCCGTGGCCCCAGTGTGGTGCCAACGCCCCTCTAACCCCGCGGCGACGTGCTGTTCTCAGACAGCTGAGCCACGACGCAGGTGACACACGGGGAAGAGGCGTCGCAGGGCCGAGTCGGCTCCCGATACAGCGCACGCACTGGTGAATAGCACTGTGCAGTGATGTGCAGCCTGGGGAAAGGCGGGTTTCCACGTTCATGTATTATTTAAAGAATGTGCGATTGAGTCGGTAGGTTAAATTTTATGTCCTATTTATTTGGTCTAAGTCTGTACGATTCCCTCGTCCGCTGGATTATAAAGAGTGCTACTGGCGAAGCTTTTCATTGGGTAAGAGAAGCTTCTCCTTTCTGGGCAGGTGTGTGAGTTACCTGACCCATGACACGGCGTGGACGTAGAGCAAGAGGTCTGCAGGGTGCTTGGCCAGGCGCACCCGATTAAGTGCCCAATTAATGCCAGGCCCTGCCCGGTGGGGAGCTGGACAGACGCTAGAAGCACCGAGGCGCCAGCTGGGACACTGTGGGGGGCTGCGGGGAGCTCTCGGGGAAGAAGTAACTAAAGGCAAACTGACCGCTTGATGCGGGGCGGGGCTTGGGTGGACAGTCCCTCACTTTCACTTTTGCTTTTTTGCCATGAAAATGGTACTTTGTGTGAAGGTCGGGCAGAGCTCTCTGACTTTTGCACAATAACTGGAAGTGTGAAAATAACAAAGAGGCCGTGTCCCCACAGAACGGGGAACAAGGGAGGGAGGCTCGGGGTCCTCCAGCGCAGACACTCCAGCGGTCAGGGCAAGTCCCCGGCCCGGGAGGCCTTCTGCACGCTGGCTTTTTTTTTTTTTTTTTTTTTTGAGACAGGGTCTCGCTTTGTAGTTCAGGCTGGCCCTGAGCTCACTATGGAGCCCAGGCAAGCCTCAAACTCAGCAATCCTCCTGCCTCTGCCTCCCGAGTGCTGGGATGACAGGCGTGAGCCACCACGCCCGGCACTGTGGTGTGTGGTGTTGGTGGCTGGTGGGCGTGAGTCTCCACGCCCAGCATCGTATGTGGTTACCGGGGATCGAACTCAGGGCCTTGTGCTTGCGAGGCAGGTGCCGGAACCACTGAGCCAACCCTCCAGCCCCGCATGCTGGCTTCTTAATCTTAACTTTGCCAACTGGGCACATTCCCACGATACCTTGAAAGGAAGAGAGCGAGTGTGTCTTTCACACCAGCTTCTTCTGTCAGGTTGTGACACGGAGGTCTCTGCGCGCTAAGCTCCCAAGCTCAGCCGCGGGGCAGGAGGCCAGAGTTCGGTGCGACCCTCCGTCCTCTGACAGCGCTGGGGCTTTGCTTCTAAGTGCCATCCTCCTGGGTGCTACGTGAATGTCTCTCTCTGTCCCAGAGCCTGAGGCCTGAATTGACTTCTGCAGGCGCAGAGCAAACCGGATGCGACCACTGGGAACAAAATTGAAGCAAGCCTGTCTCGGAGCCTCCCCGCCGTGCAGGGGGCACACTGACGCGGGGAGGGGGGCAGAGTGGCGAGTGCCCGCGTGACTGGGCACAGCCGTCCCCGTCTCTGCCTGGCCCTCCGTGTGCCCAGTAGTTTATATCTGGGGGTGCCAGGGCCGTTGACCGGAGCAGGCCGATGCTTCAGACCAGGTCATCAGGCTCCATTGGCCACAGCAGGCCGTGAAGAGTGGACGCTCGGCACCCGGAAGGAGGCAGCAGCGGGCGAGCGTCGCTCTGACGAGGCGTCGGGCACACGGCGGCAGTGTCACTGCAGCTCGTCCCGCCGTTTCCAGAAGCGGCTCTGCTCGGCTCTCCGCTCTTTGTCAAGCAGAGCTTCATGAAAAGGGGTCGAGTGGACTCAGCGACATCTTCACGTCTTCTCGCCGCCCCCGCTTTTGGGGAAAATCACCTCCCGGAGACCCGGCTCTCTGAGCCTGCGAGACGGAGCGGTGCGGACTCGTGCGTGGAGGGAGGGCCCTGGCCACGGGCCGGGAAGATTTCACGCGCGGACGGCGCTGTGTCTCGGCGGGGAGCGAAGCTCAGAGAGGCCAGGCGCGTTCTCGAGGTCGGAGGAAGGGCGGCACGGCTTGGGCCCCGGCCTGCGGGTAGTCAGGCCCTCCCCTTCCTCTCCCGTGTGCTGTTCACCGTGTCAGCCGTGCGAATGTTCGGTTTGGCCACAGTGAGCACATTGACTGACGTTGTCGGACAGTCAGCTCCAACAGCCGCTTCCGAAACGTGCTCGTCTTTCTGAAGCTCAGTCCCCGTCAGACGGCCGCCACCCCGGCCTGTGCTGAGGTCGCCTTCTCCCGGGAGCTCCCGGCTGCAGGACGGAACAACGCTCTTCTGCTGTAGCGAGCTCGCAGCTCCTCGCGGGGGTCTGCACAGCCCGCCCGCGGTTTCGGCCTGTGTGTGAAGCCCTTCCCTTTCAAGGCTGGACAAGATCCTGCTGTCTGCGCATCCCACACGTGCTTATTTCGCCCTTTTCCCAGTGGGATGATGAGCTGCGTCTCCCTCCCAGCTGTGAGGGACAATGCTGCGTTAAGCACAGCGTGTTGCAAACGTGTTCAGGTGCTTGTTCTCAGTTCTTCTGGACACGTGCGCAGAGTGGCCTCGCTGGCTCAGGTGATGATCCTGTTTTCCACTTTCCGAGGGCCTCCCGCTCTGTTCTCCGCAGGAGCTCGGCTGCTCTACACCCTCAGTAGCCGTCAGTATCCCTCCGACTCTAAGCCCTGCCTGTCCTCTGCGTGCAGGACCTGGGAGTGTCATTGCTGTTTCACGTCACTTGTGCAGAGGACAAGGGCTTTCTTAGGCCCCATCCATCACGACTGCGTTTGGCATTTACTGCTTCCTTATCCTAGTTTCCTTCCTAATTTTGTTCAGAAGTCGTGGCTGCAGGTGGAGCTTATCCTTGAAGTCCTCACAGAGAACGCATGCATGCAGAAGTTATTCTTTGTATGTCTTTATTGGACTTTTATCATTTTTATTATTATTAATATACTACCCATGCCTATGGGCTATCTATCACTGAACTTCTTCAGGACCCTTAGCGTGTAAGGGATGTCTGCAAAGTCTAATAGAGAAATATGGTCCCGGAGAGATTTGTGGGAATAGAATTAATTGGAGGCGTGCTTTTGAGTTGAGTTAGCGTCTGACTTGTAGGTGTGATAAATGTCTCTGAGGACACATCGTTGTACTGGGGAAGAAGACACTTGGAGAAAATCGCTAACCTGCGGAAGCCTCCCATCCCCCACCACAGGGCCCCGATGACAGCTTGCTATCATGGGATGGCTGTTTCCTTCCTGGATTTTAATTCCCTCCCGCTTTGGAAGCAGCCATGTTTCCCGAATCTTGTGAGTTTCACTCTGGGAAAGTCCCGAGGTCCGCAGAGCCTGTGCTCAGCCTGTGAGGACAGTGCAGAGTCTTGGGGGTGGCCGAGGCCTGCTGCAGTGGGCGTGCATGGCTGCCTCGGCTGTTCGCCAGCGGCCGCATGTGAGCAGACAGCCAGCACCCACTCGCCTGCTCAGCAGTCCCGGCAAAGCTGCCTGGGCGCCACCGGGGAGAGCCAAGCGCGGGCCAGACGCGCCACTGGTAGGAGACCCATCTGCGTCCATCAGGAGCCTCGCTGAAGGGCGGTGAGCTCCCAGGAGAGCCAGCACCACCTCCTCCGCAGGTCTGGCTTCCTCGGTGCCCAGCTGGGTGGAGCGGGAGGCCTGAGGGCGGCCTTGGACCTCCGGCTCCTGCTGGACACTCTGCCTCAGCGGGGAGGCGCTTGCACTGCACACCCCGCTCCGCCTGCGGAGATCCCGGCCCCAGAGCCGGGCACCGGGCCCTCACACCGCGACATGCAGGCACACACTCCTGTGACCTCTGCTTAATTCTCACTGGGCTGATTTTTTTGGAGAGAAACTGAATCCCCCAGAGTCCTCTGCGGCGGGGTTGGGCTTGGAGTGGAGTCACTGTGGAGTTCTGCGTGGGCTGCTCTAGCAATATGGGGTGAACTAGCAAACCTCTGGGCGTGTGCTCAGAACTCACCCCTGTCCTTCAAGCCTCCGGCTGCTGCTTACGAGGGTGTTTGTTTGTTTGTCTTAGTTTTGAGGCCAAGTCTTGCTCTGCTGCCCACGCTGTTCTGAGCCTAATGCCGCTCACCACCTCCTGCAACGGCGTCCGGCTAAAAGACCAAGTTTTTAAACCAAGAATCAAAACTGAAACTCGGCTGGGTGTGGCAGTGCAGGGTTGCAATCCCTCAGGTAACACCTGCAGGTTGAGGCAGAGGGTCACACGTTCAAGCCCAGGCCAGGCAACTTAGCAACCCGGTGTGACCCTGCGGGCAGACTGTCTGGAGGAGGGCGGGGCTGGCCTGCACGGGAGAGCCTGGACCCGATCCCGGCCACCACGACAGGACGGGGAGAGGAAGGACGGGAGGAAATCTCTCTTACGCTAAGTACACATCTTCATTTTCCTTGAATAATCATCCTTCCCCGAGTATCGGGTTGTCTTTTCAAAAGCTAACCGCAGCCAAGAGATCAGCAGCTACTTCTCGGGCTCGGGCAGTTCCGGCTGAGTTACTGCCGATATTTTATATAAAGGTCCTGGTCAAGGCTGATGTTGCCGGGCACATTCACGCATCGCTTCTGTGAATGGGGACCGCCTGACTGTTTCATACATAGAGAGACATGGCATTACATTTTACATCAGGTATTTTTACCGTAGCACTCCTGCACTGTTGAGCATGAAAGCACTGCTGTCTGGTGGAAGAGGCTCTGCTCCCATTAAGCCAGCAGAACCCTCCGCAGGCTGGATTAAGAGCTGAGGGACAGAGGTAACTGCTTCATTTGCCAAGTGCAGCGCCGTTGGGAGGTCAGTCAGTAGGGGGTGGCACAGTCCACTGGCGCAGACATTTTCTGCAGGGTTCTGCTGGTGCGTCTGAATGCAAAATGGCCTAGGATTTTTTTTTTTCAAGCGCATTAAAGAGAAAAGTATCCCAGCAGGAGCTTAATAAAAGATTTTCTTCTCCTTTCTTGACGTTTTATTTTTGCATCAGGCTTCACGGTTTTAGAGACCATTCTGAAGTCACTGTTGTGAATATTAAGTAGGGAAGGGAGTGAGGACTTGCTGTCAGTTGACAATAAAATCAGACGTTAGCCCTTTCTGACGCCTCCAGGGCAAGTGTGATGGCAGAACGGTGGCTATTCTGACCTTGTCAGGGAGCAGATCTGGTGATCAGGTTAAGTGTCCAGCAGACACCAGGGGGAAAGACCAGTGTGGCTTCGTGAGGAGTTTCTAATCTCCGGGCATCACCATGAGCCTCCTTCACGAGACCAAAGATGTCCTGTTGCCACTGAATGAAACTAAACACGCCAGTGTTGCCCATAACAACAGTTGCTAGGCGACCTTTGCCAGTGTGTGAGGAGCGGGAAGCGCTGTGGATCATGGCACCGTTTATCACCAGGCAGGCACTGCAGGCTTCTCAGGGACAGGCCGACACGCCAGTGACAGCCCCCGACAGGAAGGTCGTGCGCGCAGGTCGAGGAGAGCGAGCGGGAGGTCATGGAGGCGTGGCGAAGACATGCCCTGCAGTGGTGTGACCGCGCAGCTCCCTCGGGGCGGCCTGACGGCTGCCAGCTGCAGGGGCCCAGCACTGGCCGGGACCCCAGCGGCGGTCACTAGCCGACGTCCCCCGCGGCGGGGGCCTGGAGCGGCCAGTCCCTGCAGAGGCCCCTCTGCGCTGCGGTTGCCGGGGAGCCCAGGCCGTCGCGCGTTCCTGAGGCACAGGCCACTGCCACAGGCCCCTTCTGGCTTGAAAGACATCGCATCAGTTACAGCTCGGCCTGACTGGAGCTGGAGCAGGATTTCCGCAGGTCACACTGCGCTTTGGGAGCAGCCGTTCCGGGCACCAGCGTTTCTCCCCTTTCCTGTTCCTCTGCCTTTCCGCCCTCCCTCTTGGCCAGGCCGGGCAGCCCAGCGGGCCTCACGGTGTAGCCCGAGACCCGAGTGTGGATCGGAGGAACTCTGCCTGCCCTGGCCTCCTCGCCAGGTTTACAAGAACAGTTCTCAACGAGACTCCTTGTTAACCAATTAAAAAAAACATTTTTTTTTTTTTTTTTGAGACAGGGTCTCACTTTATAGTTCAGGCTGGCCCTGAGCTCACTGTGTAGCCCAGGCAAGCCTGGAACTCAGCCATCCTCCTGTCCCTGCCTCCCAAGTGCTGGGATGACAGGCGTGAGCCACCACACCAGGCACTGTGGTATGTGGCATTGATGGCTGGTGGGCGTGAATCTCCACGCCCAGCATTGTATGCGGTTACCAGGGATTGAACTCAGGACCTTGCACTTGTGAGGCAGGCGCCGGAACCACTGAGCTAAATCTCTGGCCCCAACCATTGTTTAATTAAAACAAATTAAAGAGGCCCCACATGTATTAATCCTTGGTAGTGTGATTCGGCATAAACCGAGATTTCAGCCCCTAAAAGATGCTGCCGCGTAACCACAGGAGAACAGAAGGCAGCGCCTGGGCCTGTGTTTCTACACTGGTGCCAGGTAATGACAGTGACAGCAGCTTCGGAGCGGAAGGTCAGCTCTACCTTTTTGTGCTGTCAATGTTAAGTCTCATTAGAAGACACTTACAGGGCACCAGCAGAGCAGAGAAGGAATCAGCTGATGGAAAAGGAAATGCATCTTGCCCGAAAAGGGAAAAGAAGAAGCAGATCTACAATGGGTCCTCTGCGTAATGATGAGGCAGAGATGAATTGTTTTCCTGAGGAAGAAATTCAGTGTGCGGAGACCCTAATTCTTGGCAGAATGGGGCAGTGTGGTAAAGACCCCGGCCCTGGGGTCCGGACTGGACTGCTGAATCGTCCTCAGCACTTACTGCAGAGCTGTGCCAGGCCAGGCGTCCGAACTGGACAAGCCTCTGTTTCTCCTGTCAGTGGGGACATAACTCTGTCTGCATGGCAGACTGGCATTGAAAATTAGATGACACCCAATATACCAACTGTTCAGTACAGCCCCAGCATGTGGGATGGTGCAGCAGATGCCAGCGGGGGGAGGCTGGTGCCCTCTTGTTATGTGGAGTGCCCGGGGAGAGCTCTCGCTCCAGGGGGAGCGGTGGCTGGACTCTGGCCAGGGCGCTGTGGGAGCCGTGCTACTGCCAGCCGCTCACTGAGGACGGACAGGACAGAGGCGGGACTGGAGGGTGCCGCGGGTGGGCTGGCGGGACCCGGAGCAGCTCCGGTGGGCAGGGCACAGCTGCCCCAAGGCGGTGAGAAGTCAGGCCATGTACGGCGCTGCTGGAGAGTCCCTGGGGAGGGCCTCACCAGCGCCTGAGCAGCTCGGGGTGCGCCCAGCGCCCGGTGAGTCCTCACATTATCCTCTGACATCCCCCAAAGAGCCACAGGGCAAACCCCAGGCCGCGACCCTCTCCTTTTCTCTTTCTAAAAAAAGAAATTCACGCCCAAAATATGGAAGTTGCCTCTACTGGTTGGCTCAGCCTAAGAAGTACGAGAAACAGGCTGCAGTCATGCCAGTCTCTGGCCCCCATGCCCACATCCTGGCATCCAGACTCACTGTGATAATGCCTGACATGCCCAGGTCACTCTCTGTTGTCCTTTTGGCTTCAGCGCCACCGGGGAGGACACTTCGCTGGGGCTGGGACTGCACCTTGGCGTCTCTGTTTCTGCTGCCAGGGTTCCCCAGAAACCTCCGGGCCCTGAGCCAGAAGAGCGGGCTCGGGGGGTGGCTCCCATCACGGGTGGGGCCAGGATGGCTGCCTTCCTGTCCTGGAAGAGACAGTTTGGAGGGGCAGTGTCCCCAGTGAGCCCAAGCCCACCTGCCCCGCCATGGCTGTCTCTCTCTCTCTCTCCTCCTCCTCTCACTCTCCTGCCTTCGGATAATAAACTACTCACATCCTGAACTCGGGGCCCCAGGCTAAGACAATTTCGTTAACCTTTAACAGCGAAGCTCCAAAAATAATATAAACTTCTAGCATGTCAGCTTCATAGTCAAAGCTGTTCATTTTGCAGATTTTCTAAGTAGGAGAGCTCCATTTTGCTCTGGGTTCCAAATGGGCCGACGTTAGAGCCGAGTGGCCTATGTCGTGGACGGGCTGCCCTCTCGGTAGTCCTGCCCTGATGTAGGCTGTGCTGAGCACAGCCAGAGCCTCTCCTATCCCGTCCTTTCCTGCGTTGGCACAGAAACGTACAGCGTAGCCCTTATGTCACGAGGGATCGTGGCGGACCAGCAACGGCCCCGCTGGCCAGGGAGGACTGAGCGTTTAGAGCTGGCCACGCCTCCCGAGCTCGGCTCCTCGCCACGACTTAGTGGCACGTGGCGGCAGGCGAAGACTTCCTGGACTTGAGTCCAGACGTGTTTCCTCAGTTGCTTTGCGAGCGAGTGCCGTAGCCCAGCAAGCCTCCGGGACCAGGTCCTCCTTGGTAGAGAAGGAGTTTTGCTCCTCAGATGTCTACTTAATGGAGTGGCTGTCGCTACATACGCAGAGAGGCACGGGAGGGGGCTCAGAACACCGGAGAACAAAGTGTTTAGAATTAATTTTTGTAGTACAGAGAACGGAGGTCAGAGCAAAAGGGAAGCGGAAAGGTGTTAAGACCGTCCCTGGCCTTGAATCGCACTCTGTACACCTTCTCTGCCCTCCTGAGCCTCGAGGGCCGCTCCTGTCTCCACCTCCCTCTGGCCGGCTGCCTCCTCAGCTTCCGGCCTCCCCGGGGGAAGGCACCCTGACCCCGACCTGCCAGGCCCACCTCCGCTGAGCTCTGCCTGAGGATGGCCTCCTCGCCACAGCCCCGCGGACACAGGCGCAGTCCCGGCAGCACGCAGCGCCCGGCACAGCGCTGAGCACCTCCTCAAGGTGCTTAACACGTTGACAATGTGAACGGCTGTGCTCCTCAGCCACTTCAGAGCTGAGAAAAAGAGTCAAAGTGGGGGAAAATGAGGATTAAGTCATGTCACATACTGGTACAAATTCTCAATGTTGAGTGTGGTCATGATGTGTATATAAAATATCTATATCACAACAAAATTTTTTAAAAAAGAGTTAAAATGATTTGCTGAATGAGTCATTTTAACCTCATTAGTAAATAAATACTATCAGTACTGAAATACCACAGACTACAAGTAGAATATTTTTCTGGTAGCAAAACATATTACTCGTGTGCGTCTGAGTATTATAGATTTTTTTTTTTACTAAATACTTGGTTTTTATATGAAGGTCATAACCACACTGTTGACATGTAATACTGTTACAATACAACAGTTAAACTTGTGAATCTACAACAGAAGTCTTCTGTAGTTAAACAGGAAACAAAGTTGAAAAAGACCACGTTAAAACAAAACTACTGGGACTAACAGGTTGGGATTGTAAGTAGCAACAAACACATTCACTCAGCTCCTGAGTATTTCAAGTTTTACAGTACACATTAAAAATGATTTTTTTCCATCAACACTATAAATTCAAACTTCAGATGTTTATGCATTTTGCAAGTTACACTGATTGAATGCTTTATGGGAGGGGGGTCAAAACATCTCCCAATTTGAAGTTTACATCACCCACATGCTAACACAGACACAACTTGTTCCATTCCTTACGCCCTCCCCCCACAAAGAAGGCAGGAGTTTTTGGTTTCTTTTAGGTAATTTTTTTTTTTTTTTTGAGACAGGGTCTCGCTTTGTAGTTCAGGCTGGCCCTCAGCTCATTATGTAGCCCAGGAAAGCCTGGAACTCAGCAATCCTCCTGCCTCTGCCTCCCGAGTGCTGGGATGACAGGCATGAGCCACAACGTCCGGCATTGTGGTATGTGGTATTGATGGCTGGTGGGCGTGAGTCTCCACGCTCAGCCTTGTATATGGTTACTGGGGATCAAACTCAGGACCTTGCGCTTTCAAGGCAGGCGCCGGAAACACTGAGCTAACCCTCCGGCCCTTAGGTAATTGTTTTAAAGGATTTCTGATGATCAATTTGAATGTCTGAAATTCAGTGATATTTAACGCTTAGACAACTAAGAGGTTAAAGATGGAAAATAATTTCTCCTAACACTAAGTTAGAAAATCATTTGCATCATGCTGTAAACTAGGAAGCAATGTAAAGCGACCAAAACCTGTCCCCAGTACATAATTTAAAACAATCTAAATTTCAAATCTGCAGAGTGGTCTACTTCCACGTTGACCAAATGCCGTGATATAGAGTGAGCTCTTGCAATGCATAGCTGTGGTAGGTAGTCTCCACCGTGGCGACTGCGCAGGACCCGATTCCGGATCGAGCTGTCGGTCCGAGACACTGTGTGGCCTGTTCCGTCGCGAGGGCCGGTGGAGGTTGCTTTGGCAGACTGTGGGCTTCTAATAGTGCACTGTTGAGAGCTGAGCACACAGGTGCTCTCTGGACTGGGTCAAGCTGATTTCCAGCGGGGCTATTCCAAGGATCTGAATACGCCAGTAAACTAGTGCCTCCTTCCACAGTTTTTTATTTGCCCCGTTCTCGCCACAGTCTCTACTCAGCCGTTCACTCGTCGCTTGCAGCTCTCGTCCGAAGCGGATCCTTCTTTCTAGGGCAGCCTGACTTCCTCCACACAGCTGGCGTCTCGACTGGCGCGAGTCAGCTTCCGTTTCGGTGTCAGGATCTTCCATTTCGTGGTCATGTTTCGAGCTCCCGTTCAGAAAACCCTTGGATGAGGTTTCTCCAACTCCACGGGAGTAGTGATCTGTTTCCATGTCTGCTTCATTCCTGGCGAAGTTGTTAACTTGCTGTGATCTTGACGTATTTATACTGTTTAGTTCTGGTACATTCAAGTTAGATGACTGGTGTTTACTATGGCAATACGACTGCTGTGCTTTATTTGATATTATACCATTACTACAACTTTCAAAACCAGAAAAATGTGTGGTACTTCCTTGGCCTGCTGCCAAGTTGTGGCTATTCAGTCCCTGGCTTGGGCTCGTACTTGGGCTACTAAAAGGTCGAGGACTAACAGGGTAACTGTCTTGAGATTTTGGACTCCGGCCCAAACACCGTACTTCACTCTCTGTACCATTCACCATTTCTATCAACTGACGCACTTTTAATGTGAAAAGGAGACTGGGATTTCTTTCAAGGAAACTTGGATGTAACTGTTGTGTTGTTTCTATGGCTTCTCCCATTCTTCCTGCTAACACCAACTTGTGAATTCTTTGTCTCTTCTTAATGGAAGCTAATTCTTCTAGAACGGTCTGGTCTGTGGATCTGGCAAAGGCCCCTGCCGTGGCACAGTAGCCACGGTGGACAAGGTAAGATGAAACCATTTTTTGTATCCTGGTCTGCCATTCTGCTTCTCGATCTCCAACAGGAAACCGGCCTCTCTGTGCCTGAATTTTGGTTCTCCATTCTCGCATGTAGTCTTCTACATCAAACACAAAAGGATACTGCCCAAAATTGGCATCAGCCACTTCTCCTGGTGTCTGAAGGCCCACAGGATATAAATGTGGCGGTAAATCGGTGAAAGCAGTACCTAAACTGTGTCCAGTCCTGGTGTAAAAGCAGGTGTTGTTGATAAGGTTAACACAACAGCCAATGACATCACCAGTTGTAAAAGGAGGTCCGTAAGGTTGTCCAGTTCCAGAAGAACAGAATGAATGTCCATCGTCCCCATGGTAACCATATGAATGTTTATCCCAACCTGGTAGTCTGTTCATGTTCACACCTGGAGCAGAAAGACCGATTCCCATGTAACCATCTCTTCCCTTACTGACAATTTTTACTTCAAAATAGTAAATTCCACACGCTGCTGGTATTGGATGCGTGGCCCGAACTGACGCTGCGTCTTTTGGGGTCTCGCCATGACCTTTGTAGTGAGACAGACCGATGTAGCTGAAGGTGTCCTTCGGGCTCCAGGGCCCAGGCAGCGGCGTCCCTGCTCGTCCACAGCCGGGGGAGGCGCCTCAGCCTCCGCTGCAGCTCCTCCTCCTGCCCATGCAGGGCCGAGTCCCCTGCGGGAAGGGGGCTGGGGCAGCGGGGGCGGCCGGACCCGGAGGCCTATAGGTTCTTTATTCAAACTCAGAATGAAGAGCCCCAGATTTTTTGGTAGTAAAGGGAGCCCTAAATATCATGTTTCTGAGAATTTGATCTGTTGAATACGTTATCTCATTTAAAACATGTCAACATCAGAACAAAAGCCAGCAATGGTTTCTTCTATCAATGAACTATGGAGTGAACTTTAAAATTTAAGTTCCTGTCCTATGAAGTTTCAGGAAGACTTCATTTTTATTTAAAGTCATAATAAATATTACAGCTATGAACAACAGAGTTCTAGACAATTTTGGCATTTATATAACTTTTTTTTTTTTTTTGAGACAGGGTCTCACTTTGTAGTTCAGGCTGGCCCTGAGCTCACTATGGAGCCCAGGCAAGCCTCGAAC
>PVIC010018227.1:0-31780 GCA_004025085.1 Thryonomys swinderianus
CCACAGTGCCGGGCGTGGTGGCTCACGCCTGTAATCCCAGCACTCAGGAGGCAGAGACAGGAGGATTGCTGAGTTCGCGGCGGACTGCCTGGGCTACATAGTGAGCTCAGGGCCAGCCTGAACTACGAAGCAAGACCCTGTCTCAAAAAAAATAAATGAAAATAATGTTATCTTCCTTCAACATGTTTTAGGAAGTCATTGATTATATATTCAAATGCAATAACCATTACACTATTTCTTAGTAAAAAAAAATTTGTTTCCAGCCTTCCTTCAAAATTTGAGTTCAGCTAGTACTCTACTGACTTTCTGTAATTAATTCATGCTTTTTTTGGGGGGTGGGGGGGATGGGTGCTGGGGATTGAATTTGGGTCCTTGTGCTTCCAAGGTAGGTGCAGTAAAACTTGAGCTAAATTCTCAGCCCTAATTTTCTCTAGTTACATGGGAACCTATCAGGCATTCCCAACAGCCAAATACTCCTTTCAGAATTTAGCCTATCTTCAGAAACATCTCTGTACCTTTTTTACTTTTAAATAAATCTTTTAAGCCCAAGACTTCAATGTTTCTCCCCAGAATTTGACATTCCCTTTTGTATCTGAATTCCATTACTAAATTAACATACATAAAAAGTGGACAGACACTAGAAAAGGTTTAACAGTTCCTTAGTTAATACCAACCTTTAACTTCCAACATCAGAACACAGACTATGAAGTTCATGAAGTTTTCTCCTCACTGATGACTGGAGCACGGAACAAACTGGTTAGTTTCCCTATCTCTGAATGTTTATGACATTAACTAGTTCCTTCTAACTTATTTATGGATATATTACCCTAGATATCTACCACCACATATATCCTTAACAACTGCAGGGTTTTTTTCTATTTACAAAGACAGGGCTAACTACATGAGCCTTCAGACATATCAGTGCTGTACTTCTCAAAACAGGCTCCTGAAGGTCTACCAGATGTCCATTTGTTACATTCTCTAATGACTTCTATACCTTTATTTCTAATGTAAACTATAAACTTACAGAACACAGAGTGGTAAGATAGGCTCTTGTTGAAGAAGCCTGCCATTACTTAACTATATGACTCAATACATTTCTCATATGAAATGAAACAAATTAACATTTCCCAAGATGTTTCAAGTAATACTGGTTCTAGCAAGTCAGAAACAGCTGTTTTATGAAATAAGTTGGGAGTCTACAAAAAATAACTGTTTTCTCTTCTGCAGAATTTGTCTTTAATATACCAAAATGCAGAGTCAAACTCAAAGATGCAAAACAAAAAGAATTCCTTAAAATTTCTAGGCTTTAGGAATCTATTATTTTCCACTTGAATATTATTACAAAAACATTAATTTTGAAACTATGTACTCAATTTCAAAATTTCATTTTATACATCTTTGAAACTTAAAAATCTGACACTAATTCAATCATTTATCTTATTAAAAACAAATGATTAATCCCATTCATTCTAAGGAGAAAACTTGGAGTCTCATATGGACTGAATATGGAAAAGATGGTCTCCACAACATTATGCTCATGTGAAACACTGCAGGAGAAAGAAGTCTGAAAATCACTTACTCAGGTAATGGATCTGTTTGGAGATTAGTAAACTGCTATATGAGACATTTCTTCTAAGTATCCTTCATCCCCAATAAGATAAGGGGAAAGATATGCTTGAAGCAACTTGTTTTTGTAAATTTAAGAATTTCAAAGTGCTACTCAAAAACAGTGTTTTATCAGCAGCATGGAGTTCAGCAAAAGAATGAGACCCTAGTGTCTCTACCATGTGTAATAAATTCATTTGTCTTTATGTATCACATCTAAAATGTTGATCTAGATGCCTGACATTCTTAAGAAACTATAGCTATCCTATATAAAAATTCTCTTGAAGGAGCACCAGGTAAGAAAGACTGTACCTGAAATGTCACAAAGAGAAAGAATCTTTGGTTTAGAAGGCTACAGTAGATAAATAAACCTTCTATTTTCATTTACAGTAATTAAGAAATGGATGGTTCTTATTTGGCACTATTAAGAGCAGTCAGTCATCTTTACTGATCATCAAGAATAAATGAATCAGGTGCATTTATATTTTAACTCTTTTAATCCTTCCATCCAGTGCACAAGTGGCTATTATCACCACAGAACAGTTAAGGAAATTTAGTTTACAAAGATTAACTCATTTACAAAGATCATACCATGAATAGGTAAAAGAAATATCACATCCCAAGTTAGATGCTAAGGCATCTTAACTCATTAAATTCTACCTCACTATGCTCAATGCTCATTACTCTATAGCTTTGCTAAATCAACTAATTTGAAAAGAAAAGCAATCGAGCATACTATATACATAATAACAATTTAGGGCTGTGGCTCTAACTCAGTGGCAGATATTTACCTAGAGTGTATAAGGCCCTGGGTGTCATTCCCACTACTGCTCCCCCCCAAAAATAGTAACAAATGAACATGACATAACTTCATTTGAATAATTCAGAAGACTTAGCAAGATCTTATGATGGTTCTTCAGGCTACCAGACAAAACTTAAAAGACTGTGTCTTTTCTTTGAATCTTTAGTACCTCTACTAAATGTTAGATACATAACAAGCATTCAATAAATATTTCTGAAACATCATTACAGTATCAGAAAAAACAGAAATATTGTAAAGGAAAAAAAAAAAGGGTGTGGTGGCTCACGCCTGTAATCCCAGCACTCAGGAGGCAGAGACAGGAGGATTGCTGAGTTCGAGGTTTGCCTGAGCTACATAGTTAGCTCAGGGCCAGCCTGAACTACAAAGTGAGACACCGTCTCAGAAAAAAAAAAAAAAAAAAAAAAAAAGAAAAAAAAACTTCTAGACTAACAACAATTTGAACTACTTTGGGTTATTTTACTAACTAATTTACATGACTTCATTCATAGATGTAGTTAATCAGACCACAGTGTCCAGTGATGGAAGACTGTACTAACTGTATAACAAATTATCATTTATCACTAGATGCACTTCTTTCCCTGCCACCCCATTGTCTCCTTTTAATGGTCATCTACCCCTTTTCTATTTCTAATGTTTTTTTCTCCCCTACTCATGTACTGAGGCTCAGACTACTGATACTAATGGCATTTAGGTTCTACAATAATAAACCAAAGATAACTTCGTTTTGTTAGACCAATGTGTCCACACAAGTCGTTTTTACACAATTAGATCAATTTCTGATGTGATTATAGATCCTCACAAGCTAAGAATCTGAGTACAATTAGAAAACTAACTAAAACTTTCAATGAGAAAAAACCCTAAGTGGGTCTTACCGTGTTCATCTTAAAACATTCTCTCTTCTCTGTGGCTATCTACATGTATTGAGTAGAACATCAATTTTAGGCTTACAAAAGCACAATCAATATATATAATGTCCAAAAATGCAATCAACCCCTAAAAGAGGTAAAACTAGTTTTCAGCAGTTTTAAGTTATTTCATATTGATGGAAGGTGGAAAGTATAAAACATACAGCTAAGATGCATGTAACTAGTAAGTAATAAAATCAAATCTTTAGATCTACAATTCAAAAAAATTCAATCACTTATTTTAATAGCTTCCATCTTTATAAATTAGGAAGAGTAATAAAAATGAAGGAAAGCAGCTCTACTGTAAAAACTCCAAACTAATATTGTCTTGCTTAGTATGTTTATGCTTTGTGACTTCATTTGCTTATAGGCCAGAACAAACACTAGATTTAATCAAGTACCCTTTTCTCTGGAAAGCATCTTGGCTTTTTACTGTTTTGACTCATTAATGTGATGAAATTCATTTACTGATTACCTTTTATCATCTATATAATTCCTAAAAATAATCTCTGTTACTGTGTTAGTCCTATAATATACTAGACTTAATTGGTGGTACTTTGAGATTTTTTTTGGTATCTGTTTTAATAAATGACAGTAGAAAAAACTGAAGTAACAGAATATAATTGTCTTAAATAAAAAGATAAATTTTATATTCCAGAATTAACAAATACACAAGGTAAATATTATTTTTCAACTAAACATTAAACCACTGATGTAAATTAGCATTTGCTTGTTGCAATAACAAACATATAATGTAAATATAAGCTGCAACAAAACTGAAGATGGGAATAATAAACTGCAGTATTACAATTAAAGAGAAGTTTGTTTTTAAAGGCATTTTAGTGAAATTTAACCAAATTAAGCTTACAGAAAGTATCTTAAATATTGCCAGTTTATGGCAAAAATTCACTGGAACCAACAGAAGGCTACTGATCTGACTTACTGTAATGTTCACATCATGAACTGAGTCTCTGTACTTACTTTTCTGAAACTGGATCCTACTGAGGAAAATCTTCCTAAGTTGATTCTTTAGCAATAATTTTGGAAGTTTTAATAATTTGGAATTGAAAATTCTTTTGAAATATTCTAAGAAAATAACAAGTATAATAAAGGTTGAAGGAATCATCAGTGGACCTTATCAATCACTGTACAACTCTACAAAAGAGATGAAAGGTTAGTTGAATCCTTGGATACAGAACCCATGGGAAAAAAAAACAGAGGTTTCTTTAGTCACTAATGCAAAGAACCAATCTGAAATATTAGTTCACTTGAATTTCTTCCCTTTACTAAACATAATTGGAACACATCTATAAACCCTATAAAAATATTAAGTTGATTAAAAACTACACCTTCTGACTTCTAAAATAAGGCTGTGGAAAAAAGATTTGTGGGAAAATTTCATTTTTAAATTGTTGAGTATTTCCTCTTAAATGAGAACAGAAACATTACTTTGAGAGAAGAAAAGGTAGAGAAGTGAATATAATGATTTTATAAGTTGAAGGATCTGTTTTTGTTGTTGTTGTTGTTTTCCTTTCTGAGACAGGGTCTCGCTTTGTAGTTCAGGCTGGCTCTGAGCTCACTATGTAGTCCAGGCAAGCCTCGAACTCAGCAATCCTCTTGCCTCTGCCTCCCGAGTGCTCGGATTACAGGTGTGAGCCACCACGCCTGGCATTGTGGTATGCGGTATTGATTGCTGGTGGGCGTGAGTCTCCATGCCCAGCATTGTATGTGGTTACCGGGGATCGAACTCAGGACCTTGCACTTGCGAGGCAGGCGCCGGAACCACTGAGCTAACCCTCCGGCCCCTTGAAGGATCTGTTTTAAGAAAGGAATCCTGTGCTGAATCATCAATAATGGAAATTATTCCCTTCATTTATTTTTTTATTAATAAAAGATATAATTTTCTAACTATCTTTCTTGCTTCCCACTCCAAGCCAAACTACAAATTCCTGTTATACTTATTACTAAGGGCCAAACACTCCAAATTCAACTAACTTCCAGTCATTTCCTAACACCTTCTAGCTGATAATAACAAACTTATTCTAGTAAATCCTACTATTGCCGTACTGATTACTACATGTTTGCCATTTGTGTTATTCTCTTGTCTGAAATATTATCCTTATTCATAACTTAAAAGGCAGTTCAGGTAACACTGCTCCCTCACCCATCAAAGGTAAATTCTGATAAATGATTTAGTTATTAAGAAACATGAGAGAATTCACTTAATCTCTGTGAACTTTTGCATATAAACCAAAAGTTACATGAAATCTCAGGGTTTCCCCCTTTAAATTTCTGATGCTTTGAATTCATATTTCATGTTGTATAAATTGTTGCTTAGCCCTTATCCTAATATTCCATTTCCCCATGTATCTTATACATCCTCAGAAAAAGAAGTTTTATTACACTTTTGCATATACCAATACTAGATATAGTGGTTTACACCTACAAGTAGTACTTAATATACCCATTTGATAAGCACATAAGCTACAGCATTTCACATAACAGTAATATATCCATAAAAACCTCAATCTTAGTACTACCAAAATAATTGTGCACCTTATGGCAAAAGGATGGCAAAGTATTTGCCTGTGATTCTGTATCCTGAATGTCTCTGTGCTTTCCTTCAAATATATATCTGAATTCACCTACCTGACATAATTTCAGACATATTACTGTACACAGTGCTAAACTAGACATGCAAGATCACTGTTCTCATGAAACTTATATTCTCAGGAGTATTTTGAGGAAATAACTTAAGAAATATCTGTGTGCTACAATTTGAATATGGTCTGTCCCCTCTAAGATTCATGTTGAAATTCCTCAGCCACTGTGGTTGTGTTGGGAAGTAGGGGTTTTCTGAAGTAGAACATTAAGGGGGATTAATGCATCTCTCAGGACTGGGCTACAGTGAGAATGGGCTGATAATGCAAAGCTGCTCCTCCTGTTCTTTGCTTCTTCCCCTTGACCTTCTGCTTTTCATCATGACTTTAAGTAGAATCAGGTGCTTACTAGACATAGCTGCTGATCTTGGTTCTCCTAGCCAACAGAGCCAAATAAACCTTTTCTCTCCATAAATTACTTAGGCTTAGGTATTATTATACTAATACATAACAAGGAATAAACTAAGCCACTCCTATTCCTATTGCCTTCCAATGCATTTAAATGGACTTAAGGAAGCAATCAGAACATCCTGGTTCTATCACATGCTAGAGGCAACAGAACAAAGACATTGTTGGTAAATTCTGGAACCAGACTGCATAGGTTTTCATTTAATAGCTAAGTGACCTTGAATAAGATATTTAAATCCCTGTTCTCAGTTTTCTCGTATGTATAATTAAGAAAATAATAGTACTTACAATTCATAAAATTGCTCTGAAAACTGAATCAACTAATATAGGTAATGTGTTTAGAACACATAGGATAAGTAACACAGCATAAATAATTTGAATTTCAACTACTTAACTATCACTACCACTAATATTTTTCAATTTCTGTAGAGCCTATAAAAAATCTAAAGACAATACATAACACATGGTAGATAACTGATATTTACCCACACACTAGATAAACGTGAATCTCTGTGAAACCTGAATAATGGAATCTTATCCATTTCAAGACTGCTATGACACAATCCCATAAAATTCATACAAAAGTACTTTTATTACTATCTGCACTAAAAATACATCATGGCTATATGGTATGGAAATTTTAATGCCAGATATTATTTCAACTCTGTTTATATCTTTAAAGCACTCCCAGTCAATATGCTATATACTATTTGTTACAATATAAATACTAAGATGATCTAACAAAAATATTAGAAAACTTGATGAGCTGAAAAAGAATTAAGTCTTACAACTATGAGTAACTTTATAAATCCATCTATATTTCACCCAAGAAAGAATATTCAGGCATATACATAGGATATCAGGAGTTCAACCTGAATAGTCACCTGGCATTACAAAAATAGTTTCAGAAGCCTAGAAAGATAAGAGGTTATTTCATCTGTTTTTCCCACACAAAATTTAGAGTAACTTTTATGGGTTCATGGATAGGAATTGGCAAAATCATGTAACAGGATCTAAATTTAATCATTAGTAAAAATCAAGCCATAATGGATCTCCTCTATCAGCAAAATATAATTTAATACCAGGCAGGTGACCTGACACCAATATGAACACAAAGAGAGTGGCTCAGAGATTTTCAGAACCTCTGATAATCACTACATGACAACATCATTTATTTTTCCTTTTGTTTTTAATTATTCTGATTTTAAAATTGAAAGCCTAGTTGGGTGTGGTGGCACACACCTGTAATCCCAGCTACAGGGAAGGATCACAAATTTAAAGCCAGCACAGGTAATTTGGGAAGGCCTGTGTCAAAATAAAAAAATCAAAATGGCTGAAGGTGTGGCATCTGTAGGACCCTAGATTCAATCCCTAACACCACCAAAAAAGAAAAAAAGAAAAAAAATTAAACACCTCACCTTTTTACCTTAGAACCTATTATCAATAAAGCTTATTGCTAACTCTGATCACTGGCAAACCTCTTCCATGGTTCCTGTCCCTGTGTATAATCCCTAACCTCTGGCTTCATAAAACAGATAATAGAAATTTTAAGTAATTAATGCTTGCTAAATTATTTAGTAAGAAAGAATTCATAAACAAGTAATACTTTACAAGTCAAATGTTTATATTATAACACCTAAAACTGCCTAAAGAAACTTCCAAGGTAAACAAGTACTTAAGAATGATTGTATATGAATGGCTGCACCACTTAAAAACAAAAAGAATATTGGTAACTTCAATTTGAAGTAAATGGAGAATTTTGTTTCATTCAAGTTGGAAAATTTTTATTGGCATAAGCATAATATAAAATAAACAAAACAACTAAGCATTACTTTTTTGGCTCACAAAAGCTAAAAGTAAAACAATTCTTACTCTTCTAAAGGGGAAAATGTTATACAATAATCTATAAAACTTATTCAACTTTCAAACATATCAAAATAGTCTTTTTTAAATGTTTCCTTTTCTTGTACCAATATTAGCACTATTTTCCTTCATTAAGCAGAGTTTTCTGCTATCTGTTAAGCGCTGAAACAGGCTTTCCATATGTGATAGCCTACCCAACGTCCTTACTCATGAAGCTTGAAACCATGAGATAATCACAACACACTCATACACAAACTAATTAAAAACTGTAGTAAGCATTACAAAAGAACATGGTACTTTCAGTCAGTATTATCAAAGAATCTAAGTTTAGATTTGTGTGTCAGAAACCTTTCAAAAGTGACAGTTTAAGAAGAATGTAGGGAGATGGGAACAAGGGATGTTCAGACAGCAGAACATGTGCAAAGGCCTTAAGGGAAGAACGGCTGAGAATCATGTCAAGTAGAAAGTACAAGATAGTAGCATGATACAAGGCCAGGAGTAAGGAATGACAGAAAGGAATCACCTTAAAATAAATAGGAAGCCTTCAAGAGGATTTGGGCAAGTGAGTTATAGAAACAAATTTCTAGTTCTGAGAATATTATTCTGATCACTAACATACAATTTTTGAAAAAGACAAAGTTTTATGCAGTAGGCTCAGTGGAAGAGCTACTACGTGCACTACTTTCACTGTGAGGGTTATTTTAGGCTAGAGCTGTGATGGGGGAGTTAATTCCAAGATGAATTTGAAGTAATGGTCAAATGCTGATGATGAAGAAAAGAAGCTATTAAGAATGACTCAGGTTCTGAAAAAGAACTCAAATGTATCAAATTAGAACAAAAGAAGAAAATTTGAGAGGTAGGATGATCAAGGGTTAAGTTTACTACCCACTGAACCCTTCTCCACTGTTGGAAGGAATGCAGACTGCTACAATCATTATGGAGATCAGTGTGGATTCCTTAAAAAACTAGGACTTGAGGTCCCATTTGACCTTTCTATTCCCCTGCTAGATATATACATGAAAGAATTAAAAGAATCATACCACAGTGACATGCATGTACCCATGTTTATAGCAGCTCAGTTTGTGATGGTTAAGTCTTGGAAACAGCCCAAATGCCCAAAAACAGGAGACTGGATAAAGATGTGTTTTTTACTATAAAATTGAGTATTACTCAGCCATAAAGAATGATTAATTTGAGTAATTTATGTACCTCGAGCACAGTCATAAGTGAAATAAATAGGACACAGATGTGTAAACACTGTGTCTTTTCTCTAGTATGAAAAACTGAAGGTGTAAATGAATGCCAAATGTATGATAGGTAATGTGAAATAGGAAGAAAATCTGCAAAAGAAGAACGGAAAGGGCAGGTAGGGGAAAGTAAAGAAGGGAAAGAAAAAAATTGCTAGTTAAAAAAAGGAAACAAAGCTTATAGATATGGGGGTGGGGATTGTAGGAGGGCAGGGAAAGAGGAAAAAATGGAATCAAGATGTGTCATGTAAAGGGACAAATTCTCAGGGTTGAATGTGATCATTATGTATGTATAAAATGTACCAATAAAGTCAATTTAAAAAGTTTACTACCTGTTGAGATTGAAAAACCTTAAGGCCAGGCGTGGTGGCTCATGCCTGTAATCCCAGCACTCAGGAGGCAAAGACAGGAGGATTGATGAGTTCGAGGCTTGCCTGGGCTACATAGTGAGCTCAGAGCCAGCCTGAACTACAAAGTGAGACCCTGTCTCAAAAAAAAAAAAACCTTAAGAATGCAGAGATGTTATGAAGACAAAGGACTAAAATTGGGAAGAAAATGCTGGACTATTGGTATGTATTTCAAGAACTGATGCCATATAGACCATCTTTGGGAACAGAGAAAGGTGAAAGTAGAAAGAGGACTCAGAAATCTAGACAAACTAAAACTGCACATAATAGAAGACTCTCAAAAGGACTCAAAAGGAATTTCCAGAAAGGTGAGCAGAAAACAAATAGAAGAATATCAAAGAAAGCAAATGTTTCAGGAGGGAAGCTAGGGTCATCTATGCCTAATGACTGATGAAAAGTCAAGCAAAAGCTCTTGGGCAAATTGGCAAAGAACAAAATGAGGTGGGAAATAGAGGCATTCAAATAATTGTAAGACAAGGAAACAACCTGAACTATAATTTAAAATCACCATATAATTATTGTTTTTAAATAATGCAAAAGTGCTTTAAATGTCTTGCCATCCTATAGCTTTAATGAGCCAAGTATATTTTATTATAACATGTTCAGCCTTAACAACAACATGGCAAAAATCAACCAAGGATCTGACATAGCAGTACCCACAAAGATCATCCTTTCCACAGTGTTTACATTAAACTTTCTAAACAAGAAATAACATTGTAACTCTAAAGCCAATAGTACAAAGACTGAAATGAAATTACTAGAAAATTCAAATGGACTTCCTAAAATGAAATTTTCCATACAAATTTCAAAAGAAAAATATGTCCAAATTAACTCAATAGCCATGTCTACTACGGTCTAGGCTTTGTGGTATGATGACTTTACCCAGTTTCTCCTGTCCAGGGGTATATAAGAAATTATCATATTATATGGAAATTTCATGATTTCTACTATAACAGAAAGCAATTAATTAACCTTTCCTTTTTTTGTTTTTTAAGGTTCTCCAGCCAGCCATTCTAATAGTATAGAATCAGTGTTAGATAATCAACTGAGAAAATGGCTTTCAATTGTAGCTTGGCTTTACTGCTATACATGCAACATCTACTAGACATCTCATTTAACTTCTACAATAAATTGAGTAAGTTTCAGTTAATACACAAGTAAAATGGAAAAAGATAACTTACAAAGTTACTGATCAGTTAAATATTGTAAATATTAACTAAATGTATTCTTAACTTTTTTTCATCAGTTCTATGAACCAAATATATATATACTATTCTTTTTTTTTTTTTTTTTTGAGACAGGGTCTCGGCTTTTTAGTTCAGGCTGGCTCTGAGCTCACTATGTAGCCCAGGCAAGCCTGGAACTCAGCAATCCTCCTGTCTCTGCCTCCCGAGTGCTGGGATGACAGGCGTGAGCCACCACACCCAGCACTGCGGTATGTGGTATTGATTGCTGGTGGGTCTGAGTCTCCATGCCCAGCATTGTATGTGGTTACTGGGATCAAACTCAGGACCTTGCGCTTGCTAGGCAGGCGCCGGAACCACTGAGCTAACCCTCCAGCCCCTATTCTTTTTTTTTTTTTAAGTTCTTTGAGACAGGGTCTTCTTTTGTAGTTCAGACTGACTCTGAACTCACTATGTAGCCAAATTACCCTTGAACTCACACAGCAATCCTCCTGCCTCTGCATCCTAAGTGCTAGGATTACAGGCATGAGCCATCATGCCCAGCACTGTGGTCTGTGGTACTAGAGATGGAACTCAGGACCTTGCTCTTGCCAGGCAGACACCAGAACCACTGAGCTACTACTCTTCTTTCTAACAGATATAAACCAAACTATTCTGTTCTTAAAATTCATATTCATGCTGGGCATGGTGGCTCAAGTCTCTAATCCCAGCACTCAGGAGGCAGAGACAGGAAGATTCCCTTGAATTCAAGGATAGCCTGGGCTACAGTGAGTTCCGGGACAACCTGAACTACAAAGTGAAACCTTGTCTCAAAAAACAAAAAAAGAAAAGAGAGAAAGAAAGAAAGAAATTAAGAAAGGAAGGAAGGAAGGAAGGAAGGGAGGGAGAGGAAAGAAAGAAAGAAAGAAAGAAAGAAAGAAAGAAAGAGAGAGAGAGAGAGAGAGAGAGAGAGAAAGAAAGAAAGAAAGAAAGAAAGAAAGAAAGAAAGAAAGAAAGAAAGAAAGAAAGAAAGAAAGAAAGAAAGAAAGAAAGAAAGAAAAGAAAGAAAGAAAGGTATATCCATTCAGTACACGTGATATCTGGGAGCAAGGGCTTTATTAAAATTAAAAAGGGACTGGGAACTTAGCTCAAATGGTACTGTACCTACCTTGAAAGCACAAGGGCCTGAGTTTGATCCCAGGTACCATAAAAAAAATTTAAATAAAATTACAAAGAATTTTGAAAGATATGAAACTATAAACCTACAAGAAAGTGGTTTTAAAAAAACAGCAACAAAAATTTGGAAGCTGGAAAGCAAATGATGAGTTACAAAATCAAATCTTTAGCAGAGAGTAGAGAATGCAAGAACTAACCCAATTTAAACTGCAAATTCCCTAAATGGCTCAGGAATTAGCAATACCACAACTGCATGGGATAGGGTATGGGACAGTATACTAAAACAAGGAAGACTGACCCAGCTCCACAGATCCCAACTGCTTTTCCTATGTATACTATCTGAAGGTAAAATACAAGATCTCAGGAACCTAAAGAAATCAGGCATAGAAAAAGTACATTACCCTCCAAACAAGGCTGAAGAAATATATTTTGGGATGGGTACACTCCCCAAGATCTTTTACTGTTTCCCTCACTACTTCTGCTCTCCCCAAGAATGTTAGTAGACAAGCCTTCACTTTTAGGCAAGAAATCAAAAAGTCATTTTATAGGAATCTAACCAGCTAGGAGGAAATACAAGAAGATAGGACATCAGGAATACCCCAACCAAAAAGCCCAGCCAAGTTGTCATACATAACAACTGATAAGCCTCACCACAAATATAAGTATTTTAATTCCTTATCTTACATATGATTAAAAACTGTCTGAGGAAAGGCTTCAAAATGAAAATAAAGGTCAACCCAAAAGAAATAAACGTACAAATCTGGAGAAAAATCACACAGAAAAACAAACAAAAAAGAAATCTAACACTCATGTAATCAAAGAACTAAGAGAAAGATATACTAACATTAAAGTAGAATGATACATGACAAAAAAGAACAAAGAACAAGGAAAAAAAGCCTTGGAAACTAAATATATGACAAGAAGAATGAAAATTTAATAGAAATCGAGCACTGAAAAAAAAAAAAGAACAGTTAAGAAAATATAAAGATCAGCCAAGAAGGTCCATTATCAAATAAGAGAAATTTGATGAAGAAAACAAATATATAATCAAAATCTCATTTAAGAAAAGTATCAAGGCTGAAGAAACAGCTCCATCAATGGAAAGACACTTTCCTATCATTCACAAGGCCTTGGATTTAATCACCAGAAACACAAATTTAAAAAAAACATTATACTACATGTGATTTCAATATGGCTAGTGAGGCCTAAATTCATTTTTTTTTAAAGTTGCAGGATTTAAAAATGTTTTCAGGCTGAAAAGGCACACAACAAATACTCAGTGCATGAATGAAAACAGACTCAAAAAAAGGTCCACCACTATAAAATTTCAGAATACAGAAACAAGAAGGATTAGATCACACAATGTACACAATCATATATTGTGTGAAAAAGACTTCAGATTTCTCAAAAGCAGTACGAATGCTAGAAAGCAGTATTAGAAAATTTTAAGCACATATTTCCCCACTTGTTACTCTTCACCTAACCAGAGAAACAAACAACTGTAAAGGTAAACTAAAGCCATTTTAAAACACCAAGTAAATCAAGAAAGAAGACAGTAATGGTCACTGGAAAATGGAGATGCAATACAGGAGAAAGTAAAGGGAATCCCAGAATAAAGGTTGTGCACACTAGAAGGCAATCAGTCCAGAATGAAAGTGAAAGAGATATGACAAAGACTTTTCCTGGAAGATAAAACTGTTAACAATATTTGATCCCAGCATTGAGACATCTAATGAAATGCAGATGGGCCTGGGATTTAGCTCAGTGGCACTGAACCTGCCTTGCAAGTTCAAGTTCCGGAGTTCGATCCCCAATATGGGGAAAAAGAAAGAAAAATGGAAAAATGAAATGCAAGCCTAGTGATAGAACACTAAAGTGGGTAAGGGAAGAGAGCGATGAACTTCAAGTACATCATCACAGAAGAAAACTGTTAATCAGCTCTTTAGACCTCTTACACTTAAGTGCAAGCAAACAATCAAGAATTACCAGACATCGGAGGGAGGACTTTATCAGGAAAGGTAGAGCCCCAAAATACAAAAATGGGAGGGAGCTATGAAGGAGGAAATGCAACTGGAAAAACGGACTATGCTGATTAAAAAAAAAAAAAACTTGAAAAAAGAGAACTCACCAACATTTCTAAACACTACATAGCTAAGGATGGGGTAGGAGCTGGGAGGCAGCCACAGGAGATTTTACTGCATAGGAAAAATAATGATCTTTTGTAAGAATACTGAATAATCAAGAGTAATAAAACCAGTAACTACTGGGAGGAAGGAGCATTTTAAAAAGGATGGCCAGGTGGGTAAATCTTCATTTTCTAAGTAAAAAGTCAACAAATGAGAACAACCTGGGCTACATAGTGAGTTCAAGGCTAGCCTGTACTACAAAAGTGACTCCCTCTCAGAAAAGCAAAGCAACAAATAAAGCAGATAATGAAGTCAAAAACAAAAGAAGGAATTATTTTATTTAACAAACACTACTTAGGGCATAATGAATTAGACAGTGTTCTAATGGTATCCTATATGAATTTAATTCTGATGTCTTTATGACACATATTCCCAGTTTTTAAAAATGAGAAACCTCAGACACAGAGGGTTAAACATCCCGAAGTTAATTAAAACTAGCAGATGACAGAGAAGAGATCAAACATGAGCAATCTAGTCCAGAATCTGTGCTTTTAAAAAAAAAAAAAAGTTTTATCTTTATTGAGTCTGTAGTCTTAACCATCAACCTATGTTGCAAATCTCGGAGCAACTCAAGCACACAAAGAGTAGAAGTTATCACAATAATCTGAAAGAGGTGAAAAGCATTTCCAGAGAGAAAATTCAGGAAAGCGGGTAGCTTAGATATTCACTTAGTTATTTAAGATAATGATGTAAACTATTAACTCTTTATACGTACATTTCAAATAAAGAAAAGCTTTAAAAAGTTATAATTTGGTATTTTATAATTAGACTGTTCTTACTGATCCTACCATTCTTGAAAATAGGCAAAAGGAGTCTTTCTCCCATTTTACAAGTTAAAAATATTCATTCCTCTTTAATAAATATTTAAGGACCTCTTATAAAACACCCATTGTATTTAGAAGATAGTCATCAATTTGCCTAAGGAACAATGAAGAGGTTAGGAAGTAATTTTATTGATTTCCTTTCATTCCACTGCATAAATTATACTATCATGCATCTCTAACAGCAGTGTTAAGATGAAAGACAACATACACTCTACACTACAAAATGCAGAGAAAGGTCTGCTTGTTAATTGTTAAAAAATACTTAGACTCTGCCCTTGAAGGATTTCTAGTCTTGTGGGCAAGGTTGGTAAACATAATCGTAATCAAATATAATGTGGTTAAGCAGTGTTACAGCAAAGGAACATTAAAAAGGGATACGAAATATCCCCAGGGGAAAGAAAAATCCTTTAAAGATCTGAGCTGAGTCTTGAAGGATGAATAGAAGTTTGCTAATTTCACATCAAAGGCTGAGCTAATAATCGCAAAACAAAATACTGTGGTTTTTTTGAGGTAAAATAACTAATTTTCCCATTCTTGTAAAGATAAATTCATATTAGATTAAAACATCAGGGTCATTTTAATGATTTTTTTTGAAACTAAGATATATAATCTTAATCCCTGGAGCTAAATTTCTAATCTTTACAGTTTATAATAGCCAACTGCAAACTTTTCATATCTGATAAACATTATAAAATCTAAAGTACTAAAACATCACAAAAGATGATTAAATAACCACCCTCATTCATTCTACCACCAAAATTTAACATAGTTAACATAGTTCCTGTATAACATGGAAATGACAACATATCCATTCCCCAGTAAGAGACCAAGCCCAAAAAGTGCCAATTGACACAGAAGCTAACAAAGAAAGAAAAGTAAAAATAATTGTTATTTGGAGGTTGTGTCACTTTTTTTCTCTGATCTGATCCTAAGGGCAACTTCAAATGAAACATTTCTTTTTGCAAAATCTATACATAATGTTAATGATCCTTTTTTGGCTTTACAGGTATTTTAGGGGTGAAGTATTTTAATTTTAAAGAATTTGAAGGATACCACATAAATAAAAATTTTTGGTTTTAATTATTCAACTTGATGTCAACTAACGGAGGTTCCAATATATAAATTCAAAACAAGTACAATCTGAAGACAAGCTACTTTTGATCAATATTTGATCACATTTCTTATTCCTTTCTAGAATTTCAGTTTGCCCCTAATTATTCTTTAGCTCCTTTACTACCTGGAAAATAATCTTGTGCTAATATCTTTAACTAGGATTCCATCCCTATGTTAAAAAACTCTAGTTCTGAGTAGAATTCTAACTTTCAACTATGTGAAACAGTATTAAGTTTTAGGAAGCTCTACTATGCCTTCTACACCAACATGAGGGAAACAAGAAAAAGATGTACCAGGAGACCACAAATAGGTTTTCATTCAATGTGTAAGTTTCACTTAACTGGCTTTCTTTTCTTTCATTTCTCTCAATTTAGCACCTATATACTTGTTTTTATATAGGTTTCACTCAAGTCATGCTGTTTATTTAGAAAGCATGGGTAATTCCTTAAAGGTATAGATGAGTATCAGAAAGATAAAATTAAAAGCCAAAAAATTATAACAGAATCATTAAGGAAGCTACCTCTTAGAAGTCTATCTTTAAAAAGTACAGTTTTGTAGAAATATGCAGAATACATTTGGTTAGTAACAACATTTTAATTATATGCCCATTAGAAAAATAATAAAATTGAAAGACAAAACTTTAACTTGTTTCAATTAACCATGCCTTTTCCTTTTACCTTAAAAAAATGGGAACTTCACTAAAACATTTTTTTCTAAAATTAAAACTATTTTCCAGTAAACTTTTTCCAAAGCAAAACCCACAAATAGAAGTACAGAATATAAATGTTTCAACTGGTTTGATGGAAGTTCAATCCCAAAAACCTTCAACTAATACTAAAATAATTAAATATCTTACATGCTTACTCAAAATTCCAATGAAAATGAATAGTCTTTTCATAACTCCTATGATATTTTCATCAAGGCTAGCCACAGACTGGCAGATTTGTGAAAAGAATATTCCTTAAAAAAAATAAATCTTCTAAGTCCTAAAACTATGTGGAAATGTAAGATTTCACAACTTTCCCAACCAGTCAACTTCAAAGATACATTTTGAGTCAGTAAGTGTGATTAGTGCATCATTTCCAATCTGAAAAAATGCTGCAGTAATAATGTACTTGAGGCTATACAAGTTTGGGGGGGAGGGGAGTGAACAGGTGGAGTAGATTAGCAGACAATCTTATTTTCATTCCTGTATAAATTCAACACTCTAAAGCTTTTTTACTCTTTAAAATGGCTACCACCTTGATGTACTATGCAAAATAAAAAACATACAGCATACTTTCATAGACGAATCCCTACTATATTCTACACTGTAACACTATAATAAATCTACATTATAACTGAAAAAATAATTATCTATAAAGAACAAATGTAAGAACTGCAGCCCGCCAAGAGATCTTCAGAAGGATTTTAATAACTCAAGAGAACAGATTAACAACTTTGTGGGTTAGCAAAATTTAAACTACTTTTAGTAACTCATCTTCTAAAAGGCATTTTATTAAAAAAAAAAAAACTTGGTGCCCTCAAACCTAATCTTAATACTAATATATTAAGTAACTTGGAAATTAAGAGTATTTCCTACCCACTCTAAAAACATTCCTTAACACTCTCCCTCTAAAAAAACTTACCATGAATACGCATTTACTTACAAAACAATATATAACATTTAGACTATAATTTTGTGTATATACTGCTACTGAATAGATTAACTTCAACTCAGAACGTCTGCAGAAATACGCCATGATCTTACCTCTCATCCTCGCCATCCACCAAAGGTGTTGTCAGCGGTAGCACCTTCAACGGGAAAAGAGAAGCAGAGGCTGCTAGGCTGCTGCTACTCCCATCTGAAACTGCTGACATTCCCCCACTGTCACCACTGGTAGTCTGAGGTAAGCCAACTAAGGAGGGCTCCACTGGGCGCCTGGCATCTTCAATTTGGCTTCCAATTGCCTGAGCTAATGATTGTGCAGAGATCTGAGTAGAACTTAGTGGTAACTGTTGTGCCAATGGCAAATTTATATTAGTTGCTATCAGGGGAGGTTGACTAACACTCTGAACCAAATTACCATTTTGAGTGGCAGGGGGTTGTGCTATATTCTGTGATGGAACCAAGTTTGTTGGGGCAGAAGGCATTCCAGAGGGACCGGTCGAACTAACCTGGTTTGTAACAGGAATATTACTAGCAGAGGGTAAAGGACTAACTGCAGGCAACTGCTGTGAAACAACTCCTTGAACTACTGGTTCCACTCCTGGTGGCTGGGGAGGCACAGTTAACAAGGTACTCTGGGGTGCAATAACCAATTGTGGAGGAAGGCTTGAAGTGCTAGTTTGAACTCCCTGACGAATAATCCCAGTTTGAGCAGGTGGAACTACTTGTGAAGATGGAGGAGCACCTTGCTGAATAACTGAAGGTGTAGCTTGGGTAGAGGGCTGTTGCACTACAGTAGGTATGTTTGCTTGTTGACCAACAGTTGCAATTTGACTGCCAATAGGTACGGCAGACATTGCTGGTTGAGCCTGGCCAACAGGCTGGCCAGATGCCCCTGCAGGTTGTGCTTGAACTGCTGTGGACTGCGGTGGCAGCTGGATCCCCTGTGGCTGAACCACAGGAATCACCGCTGTTCCTGTTCCCACTCCTGCAGAACTGGACTGCCCAGAGGACATTGCTGTTTGCAGAAGTGACTGCTGTTGTACAAATTCTGAAGTAGGATTTTGAGTCACTGATTGACCATGGCCTGAGGCCAACTGTGTGGAAACCATTGGTTGCTGTTGTCCGTACTGTAACTGCTGGGGTGGTGCCCCTGGAAGGGGAGTTTGCACTGGAGCTGTCTGTGAATATGGCAGTTGGGGTTGAGCCAAACTGGAAATGGAAGGCTGCTGACCTAAAGCTGAAGTTACACCAACCACATTTACAGGGGATGGCTGGATACCAGTTGCAGCATTGACAGTGGCTTGCAGAGGTACTGGTTGAAGACCTTGTTTTTGCTGATAGCCTAGTTCTTGAGACTGTAAATGTACTTGTGACATCTGTGACTGAGAAATACTTGGTGGTATACTAACTGCTGAAATACTCTGTGGACCAGTGCTACTGAAATCCATCTGCTGGAGGGCCACACCTTGAAGAGCTGGTGGCTGCTGTTGCACGAGGGTAGGGGCTCCCATCTCTCCGCTTCCCACACTCTCTGTGTAGTGACTCAGTGTGCTGACACTACTGCTCACTGAACTCCCACTAGTGCTCTCCCTCTCAGACGTCATTTCTGTCAGGTTTTGTTTTACAGTCTCCACCACTTTATTTGTCACCACACTTTCTGTAGCAGATACAGCATTTTCTTTTTCATAGAACTCAGTGCAAGTCCATCTACCTTTTTTAAAGGGCTCGGAAGTAGAATCTAACTTCACAACTCTGAACCTTGATGTGTTAACTGTTGGTTGTTGCTGCTGACTTGAAACCAATCCCACGTTCGTCCCTGAAGTTGCATTAGGGACAATGTTAGCAGCAGAGGAAGAAACATTACCATTGCCCATACCACTCAAGATATTCACATTAACACTACTGGTAGCTCCAGGCCCAGCGGTTACAGTTGCAGCACTAGGAATACTGCTTGCACCTATATTAGCATTACCAAGCATGCTGCTTGTCACATTAGGACTGAAACTACCCACAGAAGCAATATTAACATTATTCACTGTATTAGTGCCAGTACCAGAATTTATACCTACACTGCCTGTAGTACTTGGAGCCCGGATATTAGTCATTACAGATGCAGGTGAGCCACTCGATGATAAAGCAGAAGTTGGTGTCATTGGCATAACACCCTCAGAGCTTCCAGATGTTGAGAGTTTTCTGGATACTGGGCTTGCAGGTGGCCCTCCAGGAGCAGATGCACTGGCCACAGCAGCATGGGATGGATGGTGGTGCCCATGGTGAAGGTGGTGCCCATGATGGATATGATGGTGATGATGCAGGTGGTGTGGATGAGCATTCCCATTGATCACAACATTCTGTTGTGGAAGGTGAGGCAAATGAGGTTGAGGAAGGTGAGGCTGGTTGGGAGAGACTGCCCCAGGCGTCTCTGCTTCCTGGAAGTTATTCAGAGTCTCTTCTGAGGAGCTGCGCTCAGGCTCCCCTAAGTCAGTAGCCCTGGAAAGTGACACATCAAGGATCTCAGAAGACGAGAGATCTTCTGTATGAGATTCATCCAGATCATCATAGCTCTCGGTGTCCTCTGCTATACTGTTGTTAGAGCTGATACTGGCAGAGATCTGAGCCGGAGTAACGCTAGTTATCTGGAAGCCACTTTTTTTCTTCATCTGAGTTCCGCCTGGCGCAAGGGGCTGTGCCTGCAGCTGAGCCTGCGAAAGAAGGTTCAGGCTTTGTGGAGGTGGAGGCTGTGGTCCAGACGCCGATGATGCTGGAGACGCCGGCTGGAGCAGCGACGGAGGCGGAAAATCCTCAGAAGATGTGGCAGTACTACCAACACCAGTACCTGCTGCACCGAGGGCAGAGGCGCTGCCACCACCGCTGCCCCTTCGGGGGAACACACTCGGGTGCGCCATCTTCCTAGCACTAATGTCTGCAGCGGCGGCCGCCGCGGCGGTGGACTCAGGCGGCTGGTGCATTGTATTGGGTACTGGGGGACGGAGGAGGCGAGTACAATTTCCTCTGCACCGTAATCTTTGTATTCGAGACGCCGAAGAGGAAAGCTGGACCTGACGCTCCGCCCGGCGCGAGTCCTCCTCCTCCTCCTCCTCAGCCTAAGGCGCCGGCCGCTGCTGCCTTCGAGGGCAAGCTTCGAGAAGGGAGGATGAACGAGGGTGAACAGGGGGGCCGGGGACCAGAAGGGGGGATCCCTTCAGTTCTCCGCCGTTCACTTTCCCCGCTAGTCTCACACCCCCCTTTATATTCCGCTTCACGTGGGGTGCGGGGCAGAAGGAAGGGAGCGGGGAGGGGAGCGGGGAGAGGAGGGCAGGGCAGGGGAGGAAAAGCGAGAAATGCCCACCTTCTTTGGCCAACTCCGGAGCCACCTCAGCCCCCTCCTCCCGCGGCGGTGGCGGCCGCTGCAAAGCCCTCCCGGACGCTCTGCACGGAGGCAGCGCGGAGCGAGCGTCGCCTTGCTCTCGCCACCCGCGGCCGCCGACGAGCCCGAACTCAGGGTTGCTCAAACCTCCCCGGCCGGGCCCTCCCCCCGCGCCCCGCGGACCCTCTCAAACCCCCTGGGCTCGCGGCGGCTGCTCCGGGAGGAAACGCTGGCCGCGGCTGGGGCCGGGGCGGCGCGGCTGCGAGCGGGGCGGCGGCGGCGGCGGCGGGGCGCCCGGTACGGAGAACCCAGCAACGAACGAGGCGCGGGCGGGCGCGCAGAGACGCCGGGTCCTCGCGGAGCACGGCAGGGGCGCGGCGGCGGCAGTGGCAGCGGGAGCCCAGGGACCGCTCCATCACTGGCAGCCATGGAGCCCGAGCATTTTCCTCCCTCGGGGCAGGCGCTCTGCTCGGCACGCGTCCGCGGGGAGGAAGGGCCGGCGCCCGAGCCTCCCCGGAGGGCGGCGGGACGTGTGCGGGAGCCGAAGCTGTGAGCCTCGCGTCCTCTTCCTCCGCAGTCGGCTCGTCTTCACCCCAGGGCTCCCGCGGCCAGGCCGGGCGGGAGGGGGCTGCGGGCGGCGGCGGCGGTTCCCTTCTCGGCGGCGTTGGTGGCCAGACGGGCTGGTGCAGCGACTGCAGCCGACGCCGTTCAAAGGAACGAGAGGTGGGGTTGGTCGCTGTCGGCACACGGGGCGGGGGAGTGGGTGGGTACCGAGGGAGGGCGTCGGGCGGAGAGGGGGCTGTGGTGGTTGTTACTAGTGCTCTTCTCCGGCTTCACCGTATCCCCCGTCTCTCGCGGCATCGGGAGAGGAGGGACCAGCGCCCGAGCACAGGAGGAGGAGGGGCGACCGCCGGCAAGAGGAGGCGGTGGCAGCGGCCACGGGGGGAGGGGGAAAAGCTGAGGAGAAGAGGGAAGATGGCGTCTGCGCATGCGCTGCGGCGCCGCAGACATAAAGCCAGGTCCGCCGGCGAAGGAGGCGGTGGGTGTTCGGACCTTGCCGAGCGCTGCCTCTCTCTACGGAAATTGCCGAAGGCTAGCGGAGGCGCCGAAGCCTGGGGCAGTGGGGGTGGGGAATCTTGCCCAGGGAGCGAATCCGGGTCGTGCTGAGCGATTCTGCCCCGGGGGGGGGGGGGGGGCGGGGCCGCGGCCAGCCTCGCTGGTTAGGTGTGTCTGCTCTTTTCTCACGCGCGGCCGGGTGCGGGCTCGCGGCGCGGAGATGGGGCGCAGAGGGCGCCCTGCTGGGGCTGCCGCAGCGCTGGCTTTGGGGTCTGCGCGCCCCGGGTTGTGTCCCCCGCCTGCGGAGTGGGTGATGAGGCTTTTCTCCGCAGCGACAGCATCACGAGTTCCAGTTCCCAGGAGCCCGCCGCCGCTGCCACATGAGTCAGGCTTTCTTCCCCGGCGCATGGCTGAGCCTGCTCTCCTGCGCCGCTCCTCGGCTAGCCGGGGCCGCGCTGCCCTAGCCCACCTCGCCCACCTCGCCCCTTCCGGCAGCGTCCCAGCGCCCGCGAGGCTGCTTGCCGAGCCACGGAGGCTGGTGGCTGCCCGCGATAAGGGTCGCCTTTTGTTCCCTGCAGTTGTGGCTGCCATGTGGTCCCCAGCTCTCTGAGGAGTAAGGGCGACCACTATGCAGGATCCTCCAGAGTCGGCTGTGCTCTAAAAAAAGGAAAGGTTGCAACCCATCCTTACCTGGAGGGAGAAAGCAGGCCACTCCAGTGAACAGCTAACCTCAACAGGTGGAGCTTAGGGCCAGCAGCAGTGCTGAGGTTGTCCAAGCTGTGGCCCCCATAGGTCTGACTGAAGAAGCAAGGTGGCCTGGTCTCAATGGCATTACAAGTGAGGTAATGAATGAAGTGTGCTTTTTAGATCTAGAAATGAAAAAAAAGACCATACCGTCTGAAATCCTAGTTGAAACAAAAGCACTACATTTCATGGTTCTGAGTATAATTCTACAGAAGCAGTGTTAAGTTTGATTAGAAGCGATTTACTGGAAGTTACTTGCCTGGCTTTACATGTCAAAACCTAGCTCTCAATATTCCCTTGCCACTCACTGCAAAAATACTTCCCAACCAGGAATTTTAAAAACTAATAAGTGTTTTAGTTTTAAAATTTAGGTTTGTTGAAATCTGAATTTCAGAAATTTCTCTCCCCTTCTCTCTTTTTCACCAAAAGATCTGTGACCCTCAGTTCATAATACTGGCTCCTTATGGGTAGATTTCTGATGCAGGAAATCTCTTACCCTATTTCAGGAGCTTGTTGTAGACTTTTTTGTTTTTGAGACAGGGTCTTGCTTTTATAGTTCAGGCTGGCCCTGGCTCATTATGTAGGCCAGGCTAGCCTGAAACTCAAAGCAATCCTCCTGCATCTGCCTCCTGAGGGCTGAGATTCTAGGCATGAACCACCATGCCTGGCTTTGTGGTACGCGGTACTGGATATCAAACTGGGGGCCTTGCTGGGCTTGGTGGCTCACGCCTGTAATCCCAGCACTCGGGAGGCAGAGACAAGAGGATTGCTGAGTTTGAGGCTTACCTGGACTACATAGTGAGCTCAGGGCCAGCCTGAACTACAAAGCGAGACCCCTGGCTTTTGCCAGGCAGACGCTGGAACCACTGAGCTAAATCCCCAGACCTGTTGTAGACTGAATAGACTTTTAATTGGCTGTTCCGCGTATTGCTTTGGCTTACTCTGAACTTTTTCCCTCACTCCATCTCTCAAAAAGGTCCAAATAAAGAAAGAAAAAAAAATTTAGAAAAACTAAGAATGTCAGTATTTATTTACTATCCAACTAGAAATACACCCTCGACATCCTTGTCTAATCTATTTCAAAACTCTGATATGTATTGCTTTACCTATAGTGTCTTACACAAACCAAAGATAAGGTTTTTTTTACTTTTTTACCACCAATTGCTAATGTGGAATTCTGATAAGTATAAACTGCACACTCACAAATATTGAAAATGATATGGTAGTAAAAAACTCAAAATGTGAAAAGACTACTTGTTTTATAGTATTAACTTGCTAATATGAGAATGGCTCTGAGAATAATTATGGCCATTTATGTATTTTATAAAAATAATCATTTTTAGATCCTCTGTTTTTGTTTCAAGTGATATACTTGATTAATAGCTACTATCCACTGTTGAAATGCAAATCTGACTTGCTTTATCAACAGTTTCCTAACTGATTAAAACTGCAGTGGAATGTAGCTGGCAAAATGCTGGTTCTTTGAACTATCCTGTGAAAGAAAATCCTCTTGATCTCTCAAAATGTTACCTTAGGTTGAAGTTTTAAATTATCCCAAACAACTGTGTTGCAGCTCTTGAGCTCCCTAAATGCTTGCTATGATTGTGCTGATAGGGTTGAAGAACCACATAAATGTATTGAGGTCTTACCCAAAGTTAACAGAATGAGTTGCTGAGATAACCCTGTAAGAAGCAAATAGTGTCCTTATTCCCATAACCAATAATTTGCCTATTTTGTTGGCTCCCTAAAGGATTAATCCATGTTAAAAAAAAAACTTAATGGATGACAAATACTTTTTAAGTGGTCTTATCAAGTGTATTTCATTCTAGTGTGCTATGTCACTTTCAAATCCTGTTTAGGTTTGTCAAGTGCTGCGAAGCTATAGAAACAACTCTGGCCAGGTACAGTGGTACATGCCTGTAATCCCAGCACTGTGGAGGGCTGAGGCAGGATGGTCACAAGTTTCAGCCCAGATTGAACTGTTTAGTGAAGTCCTGCTTCAAAATGGAAAAAGAGCTGGGAATGTAAAGTGCAAAGACCCTGGGATCAATCCCCAGAATGCCACCCCAAAAAGAACACATCCTGTAATTAGATAAATCTGAATTTCAGAAGTTTGTCTCTCCTTCTGTCCTGTTTCCTTTTGTCACCAAAATGTCTATGGCCTTTAATACATGATGCAGTCATCCCTCAGTATTTGTGAGGAATTGATTCCTGGACCCTCTTTGGATATGAAAAATCCAAGGATATTCAAGTAAGTCCCTTATAGAAAATGGTGCACTATTTGCATATAATATACACCTATATGTTTTAAATTCTCTCCATGATATAACATTTAGTATATTGTGAATGCTACATAAATGACAACAAAAGTCTATGCATATTGAATACCTGCTTTTTATCCCAAATATTTTTGATTCTCAGTTGAATCTAGAAAAATGGAACACACAAATATGAGGCCTTATTATACATGGAAGCAGTGACAAACATGTTTTATTGTTACTACGTTTTTTGGATAATATCCTACCTCTTTTTTCCCATCCTTTGGAAGCCCCCTCCCCTCCCTATGTACAAAAGCTTTGTTTCCCATTTTTTTCCTTCTATTTTCACTTCTTTTCTTGTCTCTTTTAATAAAAAAAAAATCTGGAGTTTTTAACATAAATATTAAGTGCTTCCTACTAAGTTAAATCCTTTGAACCAAATACTGTATACTCGGAGCTTGTCCCTTGCTTTGTTTGTTTTTTTATTTTTATTTTTTTGATACAAGGTCTCCCTATGTTCAGGTTGGCCTTTAATCCACTGTATAGCCCAGGGTGGCCTCAAACTCACGGCAGTCCTTCTGCCTCAGCCTTGTCTCTTGCTTTATTGACTGACTTGATTTCCACTGTTTTCATTCCAAAAGTGTACTGCTCGAGTTATTTTCTATTTACTCAACAATTTGCCTCTACTTAAATCATCCAATCATTGCAAACCAGGTTGCATATTTGTTTAATGCTTATTCTACCATAAAATATAAAGTTTACTATTATAATAGAATGTACCTATTTGTAAGATCTCCAAAATGGCTCAGTGTTGAGGAAAAAAAAGCAATTCTACTGTACTAATGCTCTTGGAAAGCAGGAAAGAAGCCTGGCATGGCAACTCACACCCATATTTTCAGCACTAGCAAGGCTGAGGCAAGAAAATCCAAGTGAATTTGAAGCCAGCCTGAACTGCAGAGCAAGACCCTATCTTAACAAACAAACAAAAAACAGGAAGGATATATTTACATTCACAACTCTTAAGTGACAGAGATATTAAAGAGGAAAAATACACAGAAAATATGCCAGCATTTCATTTCAGTAACTATTCTGGCTACATATTTGTGACTTTTGAATGTCATTTGGAAGAAAACAGTCAAATACTTAAATATAAGTTGTAGACATACAAAAAATCATATCTTTTACATTTGAAGAAATGTATGCAGGAAAATATTGAAGCATGTTATTAATCAGTGCTCTCCAGAAAAACTGCATATTTTCTAGGCCAGAAGTGTGCCATTTGACTATTGTAAATGTCACAAGATATTTATATTGATACACGTTCATTCAAATTTTAGTGAATAGGGTTTAACTTACAACTAATTTTTGCAGTGTGTATTGTTTCTAGTATAGGAATATTTCTGCTCAGCTAGACAATTTTATAACTCAAAGGAGATAATGTTTATAAAATAAAAAGTACAGAATTTTGAATTTGTGGTCCATGAGGAGCACTGATCCACAGCCTTTGAGGAAGGAGGCATTATTCTTATTTTAGAAGTAAATAATCACAGAGAGGTTGAATAACTTACTCAAGGTCCATGCCTATATCTAGATTTTTGGGTCTTTTTAATTTCAAACTCTATACCTCTATGTTCTGGAATTTTTCTGAAAAAGTCTAAACTCTGAGGACAGACATTGTTCCAAAATGTATTTAATACGTTTTTAATACCAAGAAAGATAATGATGTCCACACACTAATTTAAAGCAGCATTACTTCTATAGAAATAAAAAATGACTTTTACATGTTTGAACCAAGTCAGTCTTTTCTGATTTATGAAACTGTTCACGTAAAGGATTTTCTCAAAACATTTCTAACTTCACTACAGAACTGTAACATGACGTCAAAATAATGTAATTTAGACTTTCTAAAGACTGATCAAATAGCCCTCCAAATCTTTGATAATAGCTAATGTTTAATGCCTGCTAGATCATACACATCCTCTTAAATGTTTAAGTCTTTTTTCTCAGTCCTCACAATTGTATAATGTAGGGCTGTAGTTGCATGTTTTACAAATGAGAAAAGTGAGGTACAGAAAAGTTTTGCTCTTAAAAATTGGCTAGTGTTGACACTAAGATGAAAATCCCAGAACTATCCCTTTATAGCTACCTCCAAGGTCTCAAGTTAAATTTCTACTTAAGATTCATTTTAGTTTACTTGACTAGATGTCTCCAAAGAAATCTGTGAACACTATTTTCTCCTGATGAAGAGGCATTCAAAAGGAGAATGTACATCTTAGAGACCCCATTGTGGTCACATAGGAATTGGACATAAATGAACAGAACAATAATTTGATTAAGCTGGATGAAACTTCACTGATCAGGAGAGATGCCAAATGCTTGAGAGAGAAAAAAAAGCATTAATTACACATAAAGGAGAAATGTTACCAGTATAAACCTAGAAAATATTTTCCTATGTAAGCAGTTAGCATTTATTAAACATGAGAGACTGTAGAATAAAGAGAATAATAACCTAGTTTCCAACATGTGCTCAGGACCCATTTGTATTTGTACAGTTTTCAACAACACTTAAAGTAATAGTAATAAACATATTTATCATATTTGCCTTATGATCTTAATAAGACTTTTGTCCACTGTGAACAAAACTGGATTAAGCAATACAAACAAACCGAAGCAACCACTATACCTTTGTATTTAAAGATTCGGTTCACAAACACTGAGGTGCATCTTACATCTCAAAGGTCAGGAAAAATGAATGCCTGTTGAGGTCATTCCTTTGTATAGAATTTTCCTTTGGTCAGTCAATTCCTCTTGTTTATATTTGTCTTTCAGGAGGAGAAAACCAGTTAATTTCATTATAGAAGAACAGAAGACAGTAGTTTTAAAGCACAAAATATTTTCTGATTTTTTTTTTTTTTTTTGCTTTTTGAGACAGGGTCTCACGTTGTAGATATTTTCTGATTTTAATAACTATTTTTAAAAGATTCCTTAAATGTATGTGGGTTAAATTGGAATTAGAAATACACAAAAAATTTTGTTACTATGATCACAAAAATTTAAAGATAACAATACTGTTTATAAAATGTTTCTATGTGAATAGCTTGGAATGATTGAAGTGTAAATGTTAGAATTTCAGAGAAAATTACAAAATGAAATTTGGAGGGATATATAAATTTGTGTGATATATATGTCAAATTCAAGAAAATTTAATACATGATTGAGTTGAGTGTGGTGGCACATACCTGTAATCCTATCATTCAGGAGTCATAAGCAGGAGAATCACCTCAAGTTCTAGGCCAGCCAAAGTACCTTACAAGGCAAGACCCTGCTTCAAAAAGAAAAAAAACCCTGAGTACAGTACTGACTTAACCTATTTGCTGAATTGAATTAAATAAGAAATTAATTACAAAGATAGTAGCAAATTGGCTTTCTATCAAAGTCTGGAAGAGCAAATCCAGGTACTTTTGATTTTATTTTATTTATTTATTATTATTATTTTTTTAGACAGGTCTCACTTTGTAGTTCAGGCTGGCCCTGAGCTCCATATGTAGCCCAGGCAAGCCTTGAACTCATAGCAATTCTCCTCTGTCTCCCAAATGCTGGGATTGATTTTAATTTTTATTAGTACATGTTCACTATTAGGTAGGTGGAACCTGTTCATAACACATCTTCCTTTTGTGTGTGTGTGTGTGTGTGTGTGTGTGTGGTACTAGGGTTTGAGCTCGGGCCCTTTGCTTCCAAGGTAAGTGTGTTACTACTTGAGCTAAATCCCCCAATCTTCATTTTTATACTTCGCCTTCTCCTTCACTTCCATCAGGTGCTTTCTTTTTTTTTTGTTTTGTTTTTTGAGACAGGGTCTCACTTTGTAGTTCAGGCTGGCTCTGAGCTCACTATGTAGCCCAGGCAAGCCTGGAACTCAGCAATCCTCTTGCCTCTGCCTCCCAAGTGCTGGGATTACAGGCGTGAGCCACCATGCCCAGCACTGTGGTATGTGGTATTGATTGCTGGTAGGTGTGAGTCACCATGCCCAGCATTGTATATGGTTCCCGGGGATCGAACTCAGGACCTTGCGCTTGCGAGGCAGGCACTGGAACCACTGAGCTAATCCTCCGGCCCCATCAGGTGCTTTCTTGCAGCAGTTATTTATATGGAATATGGAGACTGCGTGGTAATGCCAAATCAGTGGTATTACCTTGACCTCTTGGAATAATTTTTTTACTCAGGTCATAACTAATATACAAAAATGTTTGTAAAATTATAGCTGTCACTGTATATTTTGAGTAATATAAAAAATACTCTATCTAAAGTAAGTATCACACAGTATTTGATTAAATAAAATTATTTTAAAAGAAGTACTTCCAATAAAAAGCATCTTGAAAGAGAAACAAAATTCTGTTTTGTCCAGTGTATGGCAGAAACTTAAGAAGTACTTAATAAACAATTGCTTCAATCCTACATTATGTGGTAATATAGTCAACATAATTTATTATATAAACTATAATACTAGACTTTTCAGATGTTTCTGAAAAACATTACATTTGAAAATTGCACCTTTGAACAACACATTCATTGTTGAAGTTTTGGTCTAAGGCACCCAATAGTATTAAAATTTCCTTCTTTGTTCTTTACTTGATGTCTAGAAAATTCTTTTTGCACAATTCACACCTGTAACAGCTTGCTGACTACTCTTTTATGGAACATCATCTCAATGCCTTTTTTTTCTTTCTCCTCCTCCTCTTCTCTCTTTGTAGGAAACAAAGCTGAAAATGGTAAGAAGATAGGAGTTGAATTTGTATCTTTTCTGATAGCTGATAGCTTTGCCTTGTCTACAGACAATATATTAGGTTATGTTCACATTAGGATTGGAATCCTTAGTGCTCGTGGATTCTGGAAGCATTCTTTATACTGTGGCCTAAGGATATGGGCAACTTAGGTATTTTCCTGTCAGATGAGCCTCCAAACTATTTTCTAAGAAGCTTAGTTGATGATTTTTTGGCATGACCTGTCACAGAGCCCACACAAAGCCCATAAACTACAGATACAATGATCCATATCAAAAAGTTTGTCTTGGGGCCAGAGATTTGGCTCAGTGGTTCCAGTGCCTGCCTTGCAAGTGCAAGGTCTCTGGTTCAATCCCTGGTAATCACATACAACAATACTGGGCATGCCCATTGGCAATCAGTACCTCATACCAAAGATGCCCGGCTTGGTGGCTCAAGCCTGTAATCCCAGCACTCGGGAGGCAGAGGCAGGAGGATTGCTGAGTTCAAGGCTTGCGTGGGTTACATAGTGAGCTCAGGCCTAGCCTGAACTATAAAGCGAGACCCTGTCTCAAAAAAAATAAAGTTTGTCTTAGTAAGAGTAAAGTATGTACTACCTGTTTATCATTCAAACTCCCATTTTGGAATGCTAGTATCCAAATTAAAGTTCTGCTATTATTTAGTGTTTCTCTTCACATTTTTCTCATGCTTATGTCTGTCATAATAAGAATCACTTTCTGTGAGAGATCACAGATAGGCAAATACTGTATCTTCTCTTTGACATGAACACCTATAGATGAAAATGAGCTCTAAAAAGTATGACAGCTTTTATAGAGTGGGAAATTTCCATAGGAAATTTGGTGTGGGAATGTAATGAGGGGAAGGAATAAATATGATTGAGAAAGAAAATAAAAGAATATGTATAAAGGGGGTGGGGAGGTGTGGGTGGGTAGGGATATGGGTAAAAATGAGAATTAACTTGTGTTATATACTGGTACAAGTTCCCCAATGTTATATGTGACTGTGAGATGTATATAAAGTGTACCAATAAAGAACTCAATTTAAAAAAAAAAAAGAATCACTTTCTGGGGCCAGAGATTTAGCTCAGTAGTTCCAGCATCTGCCTCGCAAGGTCCTGAGTTTGATCCCCGGAAACCACATACAATGCTGGGCATGGTGATTCACACCCACCAGCAATCAATACCACATACCACAGTGCCGGGCTTGGTGGCTCACGTCTGTAATCCCAGCTCTCGGGAGGCAGAGGCAGGAGGATTGCTGAGTTCAAGGCTTGCCTGGGCTACATAGGGAGCTGAGGGCAAGCCTGAACTACAAAGCAAGATCCTGTCTCAAAAAAACAAAAACAAAAAGTCAAAATTAAATACATAATATTTAGTGTAGTAACAAGTTCTATAAATTCTTTATGATAATAATTCAGTAGCTAAAATAGATTCCTAATGAATACATACTAATTGACTAAAAGTAGAACTTCTTTTTATGCTGCCCTTTCTTTGGAAGAACAGCAAGATATTGGTCCTAGAGCCTCTCAGCTCTGACAACTTCA
>PVIC010018228.1:0-31967 GCA_004025085.1 Thryonomys swinderianus
GAGGCTTGCCTGGGCTACATAGTGAGCTCAGAGCCAGCCTGAACTACAAAGCGAGATCCTGTCTCAAAAAAAAAAAAATTATTATAAAACAGTTTGCCATGTGAAGCCAGCAGCAGCTCTCATACAGCTCCTGATTATTTTGCCTCTTGTTCGTATCATTTTCTCTGTGCTTGATTAAGGTGATGCTCCTCACAGCCTTAAGCATACAAAATCCACCACTCCGTATTACAGGGATTGACCTGGGAATAAAATTGAAAATGATCAACAACTACAATGGTAAAACACGAAACAGAGAGTGTGAGTGCTTGCCCGGCAGGAGTGTTCCCTGTACAACAGCTGGCACTGTGAAGGAGAATGAATGACAAGCCAGGCCTGGGAGCACATGCCCATAACACCAGCACTGGGCGAGGCTCAGGCAGGACAATGGCAAGTTCAAATTCAGACTGGACAATTTAGCAAGACCCTGTCTGAAAACTTTAAAGATTAGGGGCCCGAGTTTTAGCTCAGTGGTTCTGGCACCTGCCTAGGAAGCTTAAGGTCCCTGGCTCGATCCCCTATAACCACACGCAACAATACCGGGCGTGGTAGCTCGTGCCTGTAATCCCACCACTCAGGAGACAGAGGCAGGAGGATTGTTGTGAGTTTGAGGCTTCTCTGGGCTACATAGCGAGCTCAGGGCCAGACAGAAGTACAAAGAGAGACCTTGTCTCAAAAACAAAACAAACAAAACAAAAAACCCTTAAAAGACTAAAATTAAAATGGAAAACAGCTCAGTGTGAAGACTGTGAGTTCAATCCAGGGTACTGAAACAAGGGGGCGGGAGAATAAGCGATGTAAAGCAAGGGGAACCATTAAATGATCTGCTTGGGTCAGGACAGAGTCCGAGAAGAGCCTGGATGCGGTGCGGTCCTCCAAGACCAGGCCTGAGGACGCGCCAGTGCCGTGCTGCGCACGATGGAAGCAGAAGGCTCCGTGCTAGCTCTGGTGGTTCAAAGGACTCAAAAACTGCTACTCACTGCATTATGGGAAAGTGAGCAGTGATCTCAGAATACTGATACGAAGGCAGCTGAAGAATTTTTGGAAGCGTTAGAGAAGCTAACTGTGGAGGAAAATTACTTGCAACAGGGAAGGAGCCTGGGATTATGATGATGAAGTCACCCAATGGTGCATTTCTCAGAAGCTGCTCCTGGTGTTGAGCAGTACGTGACTAGACACACGTATCCACAGGCATACAGAGATACACAGAGTGCACCACAAAGAACTGGCACAGTTTACAAAATTCTGGATCCAACACATTTCTAGAAGTCTTGAAAAGCTCACTGATGGCAACCTGTGTGTTGTTTTATTTACCAAAAAAAAATGTTTTTAAAGGAGGAAACTACTCCATCATGAATACTTTTCAGGCCATGCCACTCTCTAATTTCCTTTGCTGAAGTTTAACACATTCCTCTTGCAAATGTTCTAGTGAGAAAGGTTACCCCGGTACAATACATAAACATCCAGAACTGTCACCTTTTAGGATTCAGGTTTTTTTTACTGTTTCCTTAAACCACATACAATTAGCTCTCTGAGATTACATTGATCCATTAAGATATTCAGTCTTTCCCTGCATTACCTAGTATCCTGGATCATGTCTGCAGCCTCCAGCTCCTAGTACCCAGTAGCTTTCCTACTGCTTTCTACTGCTAATATGAACCACGCTTCTTTCCCACTGAAGTTTGGGCCCAAGACATAATTCATGTGTTTTAATTACTGCTAAATGTGTAATGAGAGCATTTTGTGTTTTATCTGAGGGAAAGCAAAAGAATCCTGTGGATTCAGGAATTCCTTTAACTCAGAAGCTAAAGTAGGGTTAATTTCTCATTCCTCCCTCAGACAAAAGGCTCCTGAGAGCTTCCTGGGTAAGAAGAACTGGGCCAGGCCCTCGGGGTACAGCAAGGCGCCTCCTGGGACCCCCAGGCTGTGGTGCCTCAGAAGCAAGCCAGAGACTGCAGGCCTTATCCAGAAACCAGCTGGGCTTTGTGAAGGGAGCTGGTGACGTTCAAAACATGGAAAATGTTTCTGACATTAAAGTTTTGGTAGCTAAGAGCATGGCTCAGGGTTAGAGCACTCGCCTGAACGCACAAGGCTCCGGGCTTTATTCCAGCACAGTAAAACAAGCACACAGTCCTCGTGATATCAGCACCAACATCCTTATTTCTGTTCTCCTCCCAAAAAGTGGAGCCGTGTACAAACACTGGACCCGCGCGACCTCGGAGCAACAAGCTGCTGTGGCGGAAACGGGCGGTGCGGGGGGTGGGGCCACCTTCAGGGTCCCACACCTCCGGGTGCCAGTGCGGCGGGCTTCCGGACTCTTCCATGCGTTGTCTGCCTGGGCCCCGCGGGCAGAACTTGCATTCTGGTCCCCAAATACACCAGCCAGATGGCACTGGGTCTACCACCTTCTTCTTCAAAGGCCAGCAAAACTGTCTCCCAGAATCATCCGATAAAGCAAAAAGTGAGCAGGCCTAAAACTCTGTATGTTCACAAGCAGATGAAGGTCAGGAGTGGTGGGAAAAATCACTGAGGGAAAAGTCAGGGAACACCCAGTGATGTTACTTCTTTCTAATATTTCTAAATATTTTCCATCACGTGCTTAGACAACTATAGGCTAAAAGTAAAACCAGCTCAAATGAAATTCAGTAATAAAATTCACTTATTATCTTACCACAATTTTTATAAGAAAAATCTAACACGTGCTTCACTTCAAACTGCCCAGAGGGCCTAAAAATTCTGCTGTACCTGCCCGTGACGGGCTCCATCACCCAAACAAGGAGAATGCCAAACTGAGTCGCCACTGGACCGCCTCTCGGTAGACTCTTCCTGGAAGGTCCTGGCCCTTTCTACGGAGATTAGTTCTCGGGGAGAGAAGGAGAACCACTCTTCCTCTCACTCTAGAATACTGTTAAGATTAACAAGATGAAGAAATAAATAAAGCCACTGGGCATATCACAAAAACAGGAACGAAGCCTTCTCATGCTGGACTGTGTGATAAAACTATCACAAAAGGACCTACCAGAACCGCAGGCTTGCACACAAAGCCACCACAACCTTACACAAATACTCGCGCAAGGACATCTTCCCAGTACTGTCTGATCTCAGACCAGCATCTCCCTTTATCCTTCCTAGCCAAGGTTCTTCTTTGCAAGTTCCTATGTGACCCTCTTCATTTTAGCCTTAAAAACTTGTCTCAGCCTCTTGTAACGCTCATGATTTCTCTGCCATAGCCATTTCACTGCAGTGCTCTTCTACTACCAAGTAAATGTGCGTATTCTTTGAACAGTTTCTCTCCGACTCTTATTTAGGTTGACACATTTGAATAGAGTTGTTAGAATTAAATAGCATAACATGTAAGAAATAGCACGGGGCCTGGAACACACTAAGTATACAGTAAATCTTAACAACTGTTATTTTAATTCACAGAGAGGCCAACATGACCTAAAATAGCAGTTCCAGAGGCAAAATCAGAGTGCATCCATCATTTTATTTCAATTAATAGGAAGTGTGGTCCAGAGACAGGCCATGGCCCTGGCAGCCAGCAGCTGCTGCGTTTGTCATATGATAGGGTGTGCTCTGACAAAGACAGACATGCCCCCAGATTCCTCCCGGGGCAGTAACACTCCATGCCCTCTGCCTTTCTCCCAGAAGGACTGATAAAGCCCCAAGTGCTTCAGATCCCTCCAAGTAGAAGGGCAACAGTATGTGTGCATCTATGTGGCCATATACACACCGGTATATGAACTGCAATTTCAGAAAGCCATCAAAAATAAGCCAACACAACCGTATTATAGGAAGCAAAATCATGTGTTGCTTAGGACAAATTTAATATGTAATACAAATAAAATACAAATAGAATGGCAAATGTATATTATATTAGGTTTACAGCAATAGTAGTCACCTTTGAAATTCTAAAAACTGTATCAATTCCTATATAACTATTCAGAGAAAACCAGTATTTGCCTCTTGTCCAAGCCAGAAAGCAGCAGTCTAAGTCATTTCCAAGTAGTCAATGACCTCAAGAGTTTAGGGCAAGCAGCTCATACAAAAGTCACCTCAATAGCACCATGAGTTTGTTAGCCCTTGTTATTGTTTTACAAATTCATTCTATTCATTAATCTATTTTAAGTCAAAACCAAAATATAATATCTGATTGAGTAAGTACACAAACCCACCACAAAATTAAAGTATAAATTCCACCGAGAATTCATTTCTACCTCTCAAATCACAAATGCATTGAACTGGAAATGCTGGTACCACAGTAGCAGCAGCGAACTTGGCAATTTTCACTTGCTTTAAAAATGTCACATTTTCAACCAGATACTTGTCATCTACAAACTTAATAATAGAAGTCCATAAATCATGTATCTTTGAGGAGTCCCCTTGATTTAAAAATTCACTCACCCCAGTTATGCAGCATGTGCCCTTTAAGTCCCTCAGGACAAAGAAGCCACATGCACACGCACGCGAGTACACATGAGAGAACAAAGGAAGAACAAGACTGGTCAGTTTTCCAAACTTTGCCACTAAAATACGTTTGGGGGGATCAGTATGTATTATTTCCTTTGTGCCATCATTTCTTGGCAATATGACTTCATTTGATGAGCACAGAAGTCCTCCCTGCTAATTATACTGTTTCTACTTTTATACGTACAAAAAAGCTAGAAAGGTTGAAGTGCTGAAGATCCCACAGTCATCAGTAATCAAGCTGACAAACAAAATATTCTATCATCAAATGGGAATGTGGACCATTAAAGCAAGCCACTGAATTCTTTTTTTTTTTTTTTTTTTTTTGAGACAGGGTCTCACTTTGTAGTTCAGGCTGGCTCTGAGCTCACTATGTAGTCCATGCAAGCCTGGAACTCAGCAATCCTCCTGCCTCTGCCTCCCGAGTGCTGGGATGACAGGCATGAGCCACCACACCTGGCACTGTGGTATGTGGTATTGATTGCTGGTGGGCGTGAGTCTCCACGCCCAGCACTGATTGTGGTTACCGGGGATCGAACTCAGGACCTTGCGCTTACAAGGCAGGCGCCGGAACCACTGAGCTAACCCTCTGGCCCAAGCCACTGAATTCTTAAAAGCCACTGTGAGTATCTGCACCTCTGAGAGAGCAATGTTTACATTTCAAACTTACCTACCCTGGCTAGTAAACGAAGCCTTTTTCCCCAGACTAGCCAGAGTTCAGTGCTGTTCCAGCTCCACACATTCTCTGTAAACCAATGACGTACATACATGTCTTTAAATAAATAAATTTCAAATACGCACCCAGGTTATTTACATAACTGCATGGTAATCATATTTTTCTTTCAATTATATTCTCATAAACAGAATTTATGAGTCTGACAACTGAAGTTCTTGTGTAAACTCTAATTGATAAGTATAAAACCTGAAAATATAGCTTTTCCCCATTTCCTCAACAACTGCCTTACGTCATAGATGGATATGGAAAGGGGAACAAATTGACATCAGTCTTACATCAGAACTTTATTGAGTCTTCAGGTGAGAACTTTAAAGCATTGGGCTCATTTTTTATTCCACAAGTCTGTTAAAGATGTCACTTCCCATTTTACAATTGTTTTTTGTTTTTTGACACAGGGTTTTGCTTTGTAGTTCAGGCTGGCTGAGCTCACTATGTAGCCCAGGCAAGCCTCCAACTCACAGCAATCCTCCTGCCTCTGCCACCCTGAGAGGTGGGATGACAGCCGTGAGTCACTGTGTCCAGCCCTGTGGTGTGCGGTACTGATTGCTGATGTGAATCACCACGCCCAGGGATCGAACTCAGGACCTTGCACTTGGAAGGCAGAGGCTAGAACCACTGAGCTAAATCCCCAGCCCTATTTTAGAATTTTATATACTGTCAGAGAAAGGAATTTGCCCAAGGTTTCGCAGCCATTCGTTCATTTCTGCCATTTGAACACATCTTTGTTTTTGGTAGAATTCCTAAGAATCCTGAGGCCAGGTAAAGTTTGCCTAGGAACTGTGTTTAGCCCAAACTCCTGTGTCTCCAAACCTAGTGTCTTCTAAATCAAAAATTCAACCTACTCATCTCACCATGCTCATTCTAGCTGAAATGTTCTGCAAGATCACTGTGTTTCACTCAGATCATGGCTTTCTGCCTGCTAATCTGCCTTCTCAGTTTTCCTGGACCCTGCTTCAGGAGAGACCCGGCAGGACTGCCAACTGTCTGTCGGGCGCAGGCTGGGCCATCCGGTAAAGTCATCAAGTGAGCCCAGCCAAGCAGTCCCGCAGTGGACCAGATGGACGTGTGACACACCGTTAAAGCCACCGAGGCACACCTTACTTGGCACACAAACCCTCCAAAATAACAAATTCAAAGGAAACCAGCATGCAGAAACCCCCCAAGTTTACTTCAATTTACCAAGCATCCCAAAGGAATATAAATGTTCACAATATTGCTAAATATAGAGATCCTTCCTGAATTATATAGATGTCTCTCTAGGCATGTGTCAAGAACAAGTTTTTGAATTTGAATCTCTTTGTAGAATGCATCATTAGGTGAATATTTTGTTAGAAAAGATATACGAGGTCAAAATACTTTCTCAGGAAATATGAAGTAAAAATGTTCATAAGAAGATGTCTAATTCCTAGTCATTATGAGAACATTTAAATTTTACTTTGTTCTCTGATCACGTGAATCAGTAAAATGGGAAGTGAACTGGGAATGAAAGGAAATCTAAAAATGTATAACCTTTCTCTCTGTCTGTATAAAATATGTACATATGTATATATTCTTATACATTTTTACATCTTTTCTTCAGATGTTTTCAGTGGGGAAATTATTTAAGACCAAGACCTGGGATAACTAGGGATAACTGAGCAAACACTACTAGTAGGAGGCAATGCAGAGACATGGTCACCAGCATGGAATCTGGTGTCAGCTGCATACGATGAAATCCTGGCTCTCTCATGTGACTTTGAGCAAATGGTTTGAGCCATCCAATTATTTTTTAAAATAAATTAGTAGGTTTTCATAAGGTAATATGAAATCAAATATATGTATAAAATGCATCATCAAATACCTGTGTAACATTTAGCAAACTGCTTGTATGTATTAATACTATTTGTTTATAGTTTATGATCATCTCTCAATCGACGTTCTCCCAGGGAGAAAACAGTGGGACAGTATATACGGAGCAGGCTATGTTTATACAGTGCTACAAACTTCAGGACTTGCAAAAATATCTTCATCACTAACAACTTCTCCCTCAGTGACAGGGGAGAACTACAGTGTGAGCCACACACAGCTGGAGGGTTTACTAACATCATCTTAACACTCGCAAGTGACAAAAACATGCTCTTAGGGTCCGCATTTGATGGGTGTGGGCCGCTCAACACTTAACAGCTGGAAGGATGTAGAATTTCAGCATAAGACTAATTCCAAACCAAACTCCTAAAAGCCTCATGCTGCTATCCACATTTTTATAGAGGTTTTTGTTAATTCACCAATTCCTTGTTTCCCCTTCCTCAGAAAATGGCATCTGTCACATGAACCAAGCCAATGATTCTTCCATGAATCATCTAGTCTCTACTACATTAGTACACACACACACACACACACACACACACACACACACACATGCTGGATGTGTGGTCTTCTAACATTAATGGTTAGGACTGAATTAATGTGATTACATAGAAATAAAAATGCAGTACAGGGCCAGAGATTTAGCTCAGTGGTTCCAGCGCCTGCCTCACCTGCCTCGCAAGCGCAATGGTCCTGAGTTCGATTCTGGTATCCACATACAATGCTGGGCATGGTGACTCACACCCACCAGCAATCAATACCACATACCACAGTGCTGGGTGTGGTGGCTCAAGCCTGTCATCCCAGCACTCGGGAGGCAGAGACAGGAAGATTGCTGAGTTCAAGGCTTGCCTGGGCTCCATAGTGAGCTCAGGGCCAGCCTGAGCTACAAAAGCGAGACCCTGTCTCAAAAAAAAAAAAAAAGCAGTACACCTGTAGGTGTAAGGGAATTTGTTTATATTCACAAGCGGCTATTGTCATCAGTAGGGAGAACCCCACCATTCCTTTCAGGAGGGAGCTGTTTAACTGAGGAACAGAATGGAGTCAACTAACAAAGCCAAAAACGCAGCCAGGGATAATTATACCTATGAAAACCACCAAATGCTCCCTTAATCAGAGAATTCCAGGAATGTTGGTTTCTAAATCTCAGAACTGGAACAGTATTCTATTGGTTACTTTTATTAATGATGCTTTTCACTGGGTTAAAATGTCCACTGCCCATAACTTAAAGGTGAAGAGATTTACTTTGGCTCACAGTATCAAAGGATTTAGTCCATGGTTGTGAACTCCAAGGTAGAAATGGTGTGGTACAAGGACATGGCAGAGGACAACTCTCAACCCGCTGTAGCCAGGAAGCACAGGCAAAGCGGAAGAATCCGGGAACAAAAAGACCTAAATCAAGGACACACCCCCAGAGGTCATCTTCTTAACAGCACAGTCAGCCATGAATTTTTCTGAGGTTAGTCTCCCATGATCCAATTATGTTCCAAAAGCCCACTTCTGAGCACACGAGACTTTTGGAGGATATTTTAGATTTAACCATAAGAACTACTTGAAAAAATTTCAATGCTACCTGAACTGAAGACATACTGTTAAAACAGACACTTATTTTTCAAATAGACATACATACCTCTCAGCAGGCCTACCACGCACCTGACCCAAAGAACTGTCCTGCACACTGCTGCTGCAGAAAAGAACAGTCTATAGGGGAATGTTCTGAATCTCATGACCCTTTTTATTCAGTCCACAAGTGACAAGAGAGCGGCAGGCATCTGACCAAGAACAGCCAATCGACAGGCTGGTTAGCCACTGCGGACATGGCCCGGGGCAGGGTTGTGTCCACAGTGAAGGCAACAGCTGAAGCAATCACCCTCCTTCTCTCTGGGACGGGAAGAGAACCAAGGCAACAACACAGGTATCAGCACGGGGAGGGAGACAGGACAGAGGCTGACTCACAGCCACGGTGGCACCAGGCCACGGCAGTTTGTGCTCACTTCGGCAACCCCCAGACGCAGGCCTGTTTCAATCCTTGCGCCTTTCTCTCTGTGAGAGTTCATCTCCATTATGAAACAGCAGATTTTCCTGCAATTGTGTTCTTCCTGCAATAGTTCAGCCAACTTACATGAATCAATGGCCTTTGCGACCAAGACCCGTAGCTGAACAATCATTTCCGTGATGGTCTTTACAGCTTCTCCTCACAATGGACATCACAAAGAACAATGTATACTACATGTCCACCACGTCCTCTGGAATTTACTTACACCTTCTTTACTCTTGTTTCCTTCTTCCTTCACTTCCTTGAACAAGTATTTTACTAAACACCTGTTCTGTGCTGGTAGGATTGTGGATACCCCTGGAGTCAGTCCTCATGTGAGCCCAGCACTATTACACACTTAAGACTGTGTGGAGGAGATGAACCAGATCCTTCCCCTTGTGGAGCACTTAGCCTGGCTGAGGAGCAGCAGTGTCGGTCTGGATACCCCCGGGATGCCAACTGCTTTGGAAAGACCTCCCTCCCCGTGATCCCCAAGAGGAACTCACCAGCTAAGGGGTTGGGTGAGAAAGAAGAGAGACTGTGTGTTGCAAGCAGATGATGCACACTTGCAATGAAAACATCTGTTAGACCAGCAAGAAACCATTCACTGGATCCCAAACATCCAAGCAATGTGGAATCATGCAACACTGGCTGATTGATCAGTTTCAACTGCAGCTCTGTTCCAGGAAGACCCAGCAGAGCGGCTGAAGCCAGAGAGAGCCAAGGGCTGAGAAGGGCCCCGCCTTCCAGGGGGCGGAGCTCACGTATACCGACTGATTTTTCTCACCTCTGCCTGGGCCAGGGAGAGATACAAACCCTCTCGGCACCGGGGAGCTCAGGCTGATACCTCTACTTCAGCAGGAGCCTAGTTCTCTTCCCACGTTCCCGACTCTACAAGGACACTTATCAACTGGACACGCTATAACCCTTTCACATGTAGCCGCCTGCCTGTGGACGATGATTTGACAAAAACAAAACAACAACGACAAACTCCATATATATTTCTCTGGAACAATCCCCGAGGATCAAGCGTCCACAGTTTCCCACTAGCTCTCCTTCAGGTCACCCCAGGCCTCTCCTGGACAATGTGAATATTCCAAGGGGCAGGTCCGGGGAAGTCACCGAGACTGTGGCAAAATTAAACCCAGTAACACGAGGACCTAACGACCAAAGAAGCAGAGCAGCTAAAAAGATGTGTCAGCAAGTGAGCATTTGACTTTCCTGTTTCCGAGTCTTCTTAAGACTTTGCCATGCAAGTAGTTAGCCAGCACTGGGCCGGAGACTTACCTCAGTGGTTCCGGCGCCTGCCTAGCAAGCACAAATTCCCTTGTTCAATCCCCAGTAACCACACCCAACAATACCGGGTGCAGTGACTCACGCCCACCGGCAATCAGTACCACATACCACAGTGCCAGGCATGGTGGCTCACACCTGTCACCCCAGTACTCGGGAGGCAGAGGCAGGAAGATTGCTGAGTTTAAGGCTTTTGCCTGGGCTCCACAGTGAGCTCAGGGCCAGCCTGAACTAAGACCCTGTCTCAAAAATAACAAAAATAATTTAAAAAAAGAAATTAGCCATAATATTCTAAGTTACTATCTGTGGATTTCTACTTTGCCGTCTTCATCGTCATCATAATCACTGAAATCATCTTCATGCTTATAATAGTTTATCGAGCACTTACTATAGCCCAAGAACTATATGAGGTACTTCACTTAGACTAAGTAATTTCTTAATCACTGTAACCCTTTAAAGTGGGAACTACTATTAGCTCCATCCCAACGACGGACAACATTGATGAAGTCAAGTAAAAGAATTAACTTACTCCAGACAACTGAGCTAGAAAGAATGAAACACAGATTAAAATTCATAAGAAATGTTCCCGACTCTCCTCCCTTCTACTCTTCTAGGGCCAAATACTTAATGTTTCAACAAATGCAGAAAAGCATGAAGTGCTGACTCGACCCGCTCACAGGGGAAGTGCTCTCCTCTCGTGTGTGTATGATTCATATTCCAACTGCATATGGCATTTGTCAGTAATTGGGAGCTAAAAAGTTATAATTAATGTACCTTTAAATTACACCAAACCCTCAATGGTAGATGGCTGCTCGTGATTTAAATGTTTTATTTTAAAATTCCCTGTCTTGTTTATACTTAGACAAAAAAAGACATCGCACGCATACAGATTTTTTTAACAACAAGGGAATGATCAAGCAATGAGTTTAAGTTATTTGCTTTATAAACAAAGTCTTTCTGTATTCATTTTAAATAAAAACATTCTGGTTTTTTAACTGAAGCATATTCCCTCTTGGTTGATTAGTAAGCAATAGGAAACAAAGGCACACAGAAAAGACAACCACTATCTGCTGAATTTGTCTTTAAATACAAATGTACCTTGGCATTTTCAGAAAAGGATACACGTGCTTAACTGCATGAGATAAACATGCCACACAGAGAACACCCGCCTTTAGTCTCGGAGGAGAGGGAAGAAGGCCCGGGGGGCGCCCTCCACGTGGGAGGGGCAGAGTCTGCAGAGAGACTGCTCAAACCCCAGCCTGGGCACTGCCTCGCTCTTTCTGACGGATGGTTAGCAGCGCTGACCGTGTTGGTCACATGGCATCACACGGACACTTAGTGACACACGGAAATCACTGTGAGGCCCACATATGAAGCTTGCGTGAGGAAGGAGCTATTGGTAGTTTTCTCATTAAGAATACAAGAGGATGGCATATTACATTATATTGACATGCTTTGCTTTGTTATTATCCAAACATGAATTATAAAGGCAACTACTAATATCAAGAAAGGAACGATGTTTGTGTGGAAAACAGCCCGGGAATGAAGGTTACCCAAATGGTACCTCCATTTAAATTAGGAAGATCTTCGCTTTCCATGTCACACATACCGAGCCTCCTCTGGAAGAGCTGAGCTGCCTGGGAAGGCAGAGCAGAGGTGTGATGCCCAGGCGTCCTGGCAGAAGTGGTTCGGCAAAAGGGGCACGGAGCCCAAGAGCCAGAGCGAGAGGAGTCGGGGTGCTGGCCCCGGAGCCGACTCAGGAGGGCAGAAGCTGGACCTGCAGCACTGCCGGGGAACCCTGCAGGCCGAGCACTCCAGGCTGGAGAGCAAACGGCCGCGTCCCCCCGGCGCCCTCACAAGTACACCCCCGCGACCCTGTGCGGCGTGAGCACGTCAGCTCTGTTCTCCACTCCACGCAGACCCCCTGCTGCAACTCCAGCCTTCCTCACAGTTTAAGAAAGAAACAATGAAGTGATGTAATTTTTTTAAAAGGAAAACAAAAAGGCTGTACAAACACTGAAGTAGCAAAGTAAGAATGAACAGTAGAACACAGGGCTATCCCTGCATAATTGTTCAGAGTATGCCTGAGAACAGGATAAACTTGATTTCAAAAATTTTTATCATATTCACATGATGGTGTGAGAAAAAGATTTGTGGGCCTGTTTTATCATCAGGGGATAAATAAAGCAGAACCAAAGTCAAGACTGCGTCTCAACTTTCTTTTTGACCCAAAAGACAGTGGTAAGTTTCCTGACCTCATTTAAGTAAAGATTAAGGGTGTGGAAGGTTTGCCTGAAGAGCATGTGAAATTGGCTAAAGCTTTCTCCCCAAGGCTTGATTTCTTCCTTCATTATGATTCAAGTCGGCTCCAACCCTCAGCCCTTCCCGAGAGAACACACAGCCAGAACACGCCTCTCCTAAGGCATGAATGCAGAGGAAAGGTAGGTGGGTAGGGATGCGGGTCAAAATGAGAATTAACTTGTGTCATATACTGGTACAATTTACCCAATGTTGTATGTGACTGTGAGCTCTATATGAAATGTAACAATAAAGAGTTCAATTAAAAATAAAATACAGAGTAAAGGCACCGCCTTTAGAGGTGGTGCCTGTGACACAGTCTACCTGTAGAAAATCACTTCAGGTGCAAGTTCTGTTCAAGAATCCCTCGTGTTCAGCTGCACCCAGGAGACACGCCCAGTTTCTGCTCCCCCAGCACAATCCCTTCTCAGCCTCTCCTGTTCTCTATCCTCTTGTAACGAATCGCACCTTTGTGAATCAAATCTCTCACTTCTGTAGTTCAGTGGTACACTTCCATGCTTTCCTCGAGGCTCATATAAATTGCGTAACACACATAATCACACACCAAACTGTTCTCTTTTTTTCTTCTTACAAACATCATCGGCCAGTCTATACATTGCCTGGCCATCTGGTTGAATAAATTATTCACATATTAATTAAAAGCATGAAGATTGTTTTTGTTCCCATTTAACAATTTTGTCAAATACAAAAAACTCATTGTGTTCTGAAGAATTTTATCAAACACAATTACATTGACCTCCAGGTCAATACATATTAATTTCATTAATTTTTTTTTTTTTTTTGAGACAGGGTCTCGCTTTGTAGTTCAGGCTGGCCCTGAGCTCACTATGGTGCCCAGGCAAGCAGCCGCGAACTCAGCAATCCTCCTGTCTCTGCCTCCCGAGTGCTGGGATGACAGGCGTGAGCCACCACACCCAGCACTATGGCATGCGGTATTGATGGCTGGTGGGCATGAGTCTCCACGCCCAGCATTGTATGTGGTTACCGGGGATCGAACTCAGGACCTTGCACTTGCGAGGCAGGCGCTGGAACCACTGAGCTAATCCTCTGGCCTAATTTCATTAATTTTAATGGTAGTATAATATTTCACAATGTGCGAGTTATACTTTAATTATTTTACATAATGGGCTTACTGGTTGTTTTCAATTCTTTCTCCTACAGACAAAAACATAGCAAATATCCTTGAACATGTTACTATGGCCTGAATATTTGTACTGCCTTCAAAATTCACGTTGCAGTGTAATTCCCCTAAGATGAGAGCATTAGAGAGAGGAGCCTCTGGAAGAGGATTTGCCCATATGCAGGAGTCTTGCCCATGGGAGAGCACCCTTCACGGCGGCTGAAGCAGCCGGCATCTTTGCCCCCGTCACGTGGGGACAGCGAGGAGGCCCGTGGCCCGAGAGCAGCCCCGCCAGACACCCATGTGCCAGCACCAGGAGACCTCAGCACGGAGCCGCCGCCTCCTCGCACTCCCAGCGCCTGCTATGTATGCACACGCGGGCACCGTCCGGCTCCCCTGCACCTGCTGCTCGGCAATGCCTGGGCTCACAGGGCACCACACCCCATTATCTCTCACTTGGCTCATTTTAAATGAGCTCATTTATCTGGCTTTTAAAGTTTTAAAGCTTTTGTCAATTGAACACATTTCCTTCTATGAATCGCAATGTAAAGACTCATCTATAAGCAAAATTAGAGCCTTTGAATCCTAGCAGAGAAAAGGCTGACAGCACTTCAAATGGACTAACTTGACTTCTCTTCCTCTTCCTTTGAGAAAATAAAAAACCTCTAGTGCACTAAGACAGTGTGATAAATTCTCATGAACAAGTGAATATAACATAGCAGAGGCGCAGAGGATGAATGAGTCATTCCGTTCAGGGTAGAAAGAAGGGCGAGAGGCAACTGGGAGGGGAATCTCCCTGGGAAAACGAACACTTCAGCTGAGGTAAAGACAAAATCCTCCAGGGCCCACAGTGAGGCCCACGGGCCGCAGGCAGTCGTGCGGGGCCTGGGCAGTTCAGGGTGTTTCTTCTGAAAGTGCACGAACATCAGCCAGCTTCTTTCAAATGCAAACCCCGAGGCACCTGTCGTCCCAATATCTGGGTGCAACATCCAGAAATCTATGTTTTAAACAAGTTCATCTACACTGATCACACTGAAGTACACAACCAGGCTATGTGGTGAACTGAAGCACAGATTATGTTGTAGCAGAACCTGAGGTGATGGGTTAAAATTACAGGGAAGTGACAATGTGGGACGGGAAGAGCTCGTGTCAAAAAACGATGTCAGATCTTGGATTTTGTCTTGAAACAGAACACTTCTGCAAGGGAGCCATTATTTTCATTTTAATAAGCCCCACTGTTTCTAGAAATGTTTTCAGAATGGCTAAGCAAATAGATGTGAGCAGACTTTTGAGAAAGCCAACTGAAGTTCCCTGGACCATGAGCATCGCTTGCTTTGTTTAAACACAGCTACCAGAAAAACACTGTCAGAACACCAACCCAGGATCTGTAGTTCAAGGCTTCCAAAAACTGTCTTGGTGAATATTAAATAGATACATCCGGGTATTTTATGTAGGTCCACAAACTGGGCAAATGTGATTATCTTGTAGATCACGCATGTAAGCACGCGCCATGGCTGTGCATTCTGTGCCAGACACAGCCTTCCAGCGACGGTCCGGGCACATCGCAGGCTCTTACATAATCTCCCGGCCAGTCACCATCGCCTGTGATTAATGCTACATGACGGGCTCTGAACTTTCTGTTCAGAGCCTCACTCGCCTTTCAGAGCTCCGAGCAAGAGGAAACGTGCGGCCCGCAGACTTCACTCCGCATCACCATCACGGACGGCAGCCCAGCAGCACGGGCACGCTCTGCTGCGCCTCGCTCCGCCGCCGCTGGACACGGCGTCGGGGGCTGGCGGGGATTCGTCCGTGCGGACACCAGAGAGCCACCTAACTTTCTGCAGCCCAGCTGCCGAGACGGCTACACAGAGAGGCCCTCCGGTTCCGGGGGACCAGAAGCAGCCTGGGGACCCCTGGGCAGAGGCACTCCACAGCAAGGGAGCCTCCGTGCGCTCGCGGGGAGCCGGCGGGACTCCCCCTCCCAGGCCGGGCCGTCCCGGCGCTCACAACTTTCCCGGCTTGGCCAGGACCTTCGGCCACGCTCGGCTCGGCTCGGCCCGGCCGGGGTCCAGTGCGCGCTCCAAGAGGGTCCAGGCGAGCTGCGGAGCCAGGCAGGCTCCCCGCCCTGCCCCCCGCCGGCGCGGCCCCAGCAGGACCGACCGCGCCGCCAGCGGCCTCCCGGCGCCCCCCGCCCGCGCAAGCTACTCACCAGCTCCAGCGCGCGCAGGAAGGCGAGCGGCTCCTGGAGCGCCCGGAAGGAGCCCGCCGAGGCCAGCTGGGGGCAGACGGGAGAGAGCGTGAGGCGGGCTGCGCGCCCCAGCGGCCGGGGCCGGCTCCCGCCCGCCGCCCGCCGCCCGCCGCCCCGCCCCGCCCCCTACCTGGCTCACCGGGTCCATGGCTCACGCGTCCTCGCGGCCACAGGCGCCCCGGAGACCGAAGTTAGCCGGGCCGCCTGCACCCGCCGAGGCTCCGCGCCGTGAGCGCCCGCGCCGGGACCCCTGGCCGCCTCGCGGGGAGGGAGGGGCCGGAGCGGACCGAGCCGCGGCTGCGATTGGCTAGAGGGAGGCGGGAGCGGCTGCACCCGGGCTCCCATTGGCCAGAGCGAGGCGGGAGCTGACCGAGCCCGGGCTGTCATTGGCCAGAGGGACCAGTGGACGGGGCGAGGCCGGCCGCAGACCTCCCGGGCCGCGCTGGTGCCGAGCGCCCGAAGGCTTGGGCTCCAGAGAGCCCGGCGTCGGCGGCTCGACGGTTGGGGCTTCAGCAGGAGCACTGCTTATTCCCCGGAGGGAGAGCCGGCCCCGACCGTCCGGATTGGGACACAAAGTGTCTCTTGCTCACCCACAGAGCCGGGAGACGCGGGAAGCCCTGCTGCAGGATGGGCGGAAACACCTGGCCAAACAGGTGATCCTCGCTGCCACACGTGAACCCTGGAGAAGATCGCTAAGCCCGTTTTAAAGGCAGAAAACAGCAACGAGGCTACATGAGCCAAGGAAAACAGCTCAGGAAGGACGGACCAGGTGATGACATTGAGGAGCTTTCAGACTCCTGCTGTTTCCACCCAGGTCCTCTGCCTCGATCCGACCCCCGTAGGAAGCCGCTCAGGAGTAATCACAAATGGGACTCGAGTCTCCCCTCCAAAATTCCTCAAACTTTTCCTGCAACTTACTAAAACGTGGCTGGTTCATATTTTTTTCTCCATTCGTGGATATAATTTGCTAAATATAATGAATAAATAAGTCAACAGATAAATAAAATTTAGTTGTTTCCATGAACCAGAAACTCAGGGCTTTACACCCATGACTTCAGAAGAGTGCCTCCGCTGATATCACGAGCACACGCCTGGTTAGCAATCCTAGGACCCCCTTGACGGATGAGGAGGCCGAGGGCGCTCGCTGAAGGGAAGGGCTGCTTGTACGTATTTTTTTAGTAGAGATAGAACAGAGATTTTCAAAAGTCAGGAAAAGAAGAGGGAGGAGAAGGAAGAAGGAAAGTCCTGTCCTTTCTCCCCGGCTGCTCTGTCCCTCCCTCCCACGGCCGCGGGCGAGGTCGGTCTCCCAGCCACGCGGTCAGGCCTCTGCTTAGGGCAGAGATGCGCCAGGAAGGTTTGCAGGGTGCGCTGGGCGCGGGGGTGGGGGCGGGGCGCGGCGGGGTGGGGGCGGGGCGGGGTGGGGGTGGGGGCAATACCAGGAGCGGGGGTGCGGAGAGGCGCCCCGTGCGGCCTGCGGGGGAAGCACCTGCCCCGCCGGGAGGGGGGAAGACCGGACCGCGGTGGGCACGGCCCCGAGGCCGCTGCAGCGCCTGCAGTCCGCGGCCTGATCCTGCTCTCTTCCCACGCGCGGATCCAGTCTGAAAGAACGACGCGCACTTGTCTCGAGAATAAGCCATTACGCAACTGCGAGGTGGGTGAGGGGCCCGCGCACCGGAGGACACCCTCGCGGCCCGCGGCGGACGGTGCTGTGCTCTCCGGGAGGGCACGCGGGCTGGGCTTCCATCTGTGCAGTGGAACCGACTCTGTCACCCGGACGAGTTACCCAGAAGGCCCAGGACGTCTTGCAGGTGGCGTGGGGAGGGCGGAGTCGGGTACTCCTTGGTCTCCCCGAAACCTCAGCTCCGCCTCTAGCGCTGCGCACGCGCGCACTCGGCCGTGTCCCCGGGAGCCCGCCTGCCGCGCCCCCTTCCCTGTGGTCCCGCCCTGGCGCCCCGGGGCAGCCCCGTGGCTCGCAGCGCCTGTGTGCGTTTCCGGGGCGCAGCTTGGGGAACCAGCGCGGGACTTTCCACCGCGCTCGGTTCCTTCTCCGAGGACGGTAATCTCCGCCCAGAGGCTGCCCTGAGTGGCACAAGGGTGAGGCCGGGCACAGCTGCCGGTGGACCCTGGCGGGCAAAGAGCTGGGCCAAAAACACACCGGGGCTGTAAGCAACGGAGGCGAGCGACTCTTCTTCCTACTGCACAACACGGCCTGAGCTGATGGACAAGCAGTATCCGCAGTCAATTAGCAAAACCCAAACGGTACCCTAGGTCTGTCTGACCTCCTTGTCCCCGCGTTCTAAGACATCGTCCCTGCTCTCTGCACCATCACAGCCGGCTCGCATACGAGGTTTAATCTCTCCGGCATTGTTTAATAATGATAACTTTTAATAGCTAATATCAATCAAGTTCCTGCTTCACGCTAAATATTGTGCTTAAAGTGCTTTTCTTACTTTGTCTGGTATCCTTACAGCCTCCCACATGTGTGTGACAACCAGACCTGGAAAAGCTAAGTCACTTGCATGCGGCCATTTGCATCTCTGGGTAGGCGCAGGGTTTCCACGCCGTCTCTCCTCCTCGTTTACCACTGAGTCGAGAACTTGGCACAGCTGACCCGGAAGAATCGAGCCTATTCCCCGGGTCTCCTTTCACACCTAACGTTCCCCTTGAGATGATGGCCCATTTTCCTAGCTCTCCAAATGCTGTGTAAGGGAAGCCAGCATTGTGACACATGGCAGTGGAATAGCTTAGACAACAATTGCACATTGTCAGAGGATGTGTTTTGCATTCCAGAAATGTATGAGCTTCCAGCAGCTGCATCACCAAAATAACACAGAGTTCCATAGCACATTTGCAATGCTGAACATTTTGTAGAGTGTGGGACGGAACCTCTGCATTCAGACCTGGAAACAGGATTGATTCTGTAAAGAACGAGGTCGGGTGGAGTAGGCGAGATGACGTCACTGCCGCCACGGTGCCGTCTTCAGCGGCTGGGTGGGACCCTCCTCATTCACCCCATGGTGAGGAAAGACACGTCCCCGTATTATGGCAGACCTGCTGCAAGGCCACTGTGATCGTCTTAGCTTTGGTGGAGTATAAATGATCCATTTAAGTAGTCTACATTGACTCTGCGCATCAAATAATTTCCCAATTCTTTCTTGTTTTGGGCTAAGTACTCAAATCTGTGGAGACTTCCCTTGACCAGCCAAGGCAATCCGTTCATCTCCTGCAGTGGATCTCTCCTCCATACAATTACTTGAGCCTTTCCCCGCACCAAGACATCTGGCGATGTTGGCAGGTATTTTTGATACTCACAGCTAAGTGTGGGGAGAGTTCCGTTGGCATCTAGAAGGTAAAGACCGGAGATGTTTTTCAGCATCTTCCAGTGCAGAGCTGAGAGCTGTGGATCACAAGGAATTAGATGGACGATATCACTGGTTGACCTTGGCCTACTCATTCAGTAAGTAAGGGCCAAGCCAGTGTTACATGCAGGTACACTACTGGCTTAGGTGCCATAGGCAGCTTGTCCTTCCCAAAGCTCACATGTGGTGGCAAATATTTTACACTCAACTTTCTAAAGCTTGGCATAAGCAAATAAAAATCAAACAGAAACAGCCATTTTTCATCTCAAAGAGGGTTCATCTTTCATCGAAGCCGCAAAACCCAAACTATCATGCTACGGTAGGAGTTGCATTATTCAGGCAAATTAAATCTTGTTCTCGGGGGAAAAAACGTATCTGGGTTTCATCTTTCTGTCTCTTATGAGAAAAGTAATTTAAAATCTTATCTCTAGCAGTTTAATGTAGGGGAAAACACTACGCCTATGTGATAAATCCTACAATATTGGCAGTAAGATGAGTGCCAGTCTGTGCAGGCATCACACACCTCTCCCGTCCGCTCGCCCAAACCCTCACACGCCCCCTCGAAACAGTGAGCCGGGGACCGCGAGGCCAGGAGCACCTCTGTGTCTGCGGCCGTGTGCTTTGCAGAGAGCTACTGCCACTCGGACCACAGCGGGGAGGAAAACAACCCCAAAAGTCTTAAGAGTAAGTAATACCACCTTTACTTTCTTCCGTTTCTTTCTTTAGTGGATTCAATAAAACATCAAAGAATATATTTAAACCTTTATCGCTACCTAAGATTCTACTGGCTTCCTGTTCGAACTCCTAGCATTTACATAAGATCATTCTTAATTAACGGTCCTAAGTGATGAAAAATTCATATATGGACAGCAATATAAACTTACATCATAAAATGCTGTAATTATATATTTCCACATTTTAATCAAAAGTGATTCCTGTAAGGCTTGAGCACATGCAAATTAGACGACCAAAACAAACATCAAACTTCTCACCAGTGACCCCAGGGATTAATACTGGGAATTATAAACACGATACTGATTTCCATAAGAAATTAAGAGACAAGTAGAAGCTGGACAGCATGCGAAGTCTTCATAAGCACGGATCGTCTAACTCCCTCCCCAGCCTTGGAGATATATATATTACTGTCACCCCTCACTATGCAGTCGGAAAAACTCATGCTCAAAGAAACGAAAGTCTCAGGCAAGAAGCCAAAGACAGACTCAGGATTCTCCTCTTGATCACGTAACTTTCCAAGACAAAGATGATGCACTGTTTCCACTGCACATCTGAATATGTCACAGACTTTCAGCAGAAATATTTTTTCTCCCTGAAAGCTAAACAAAATTGCTGGAGAAATGAAGGAAAAATGGGCAGCATATTCTACGATAACTGCTGTTGTGCAAACATGCTAGAATCCATTAGAGCCTCCTCTTCCCTCTTCTCAAAGACTCAATCATTGTAATTATTTTTGTCTTCCATCATTAGCTGTGTTTTCCAAAACGTTCATCAGTGTGGATGTTCTGCTGGGATCAGACCAATAATCTTCACAGATCCGAGGAGCCAGGCAGCTCTGAGCTCATCTCACACTGCAGTGTGTGAATAAAGTCTCTCTTGCCTGAAGTTCTCTTCCTGGAGAAAGAAAGCAGCCTTAAAAGTGATGCCACAAACACTGGGAACAGAGTGACGGAGTTCCTCATTGTGTGGCTCTACCACTTGCTGTCGTGTGAACTTGGGAAGGTCACACCCTTCTCTTTGCGTTTCCTTACTGGAAGACAGCGATTATATCACCGCCCCCACCCTTTATAAGGAGAGACAAATGAGGCACTGAGGTGCCCAAGGAAGTATCTGACACTAGACAAGTCCATTTAGACATCTCCTGAAAGACCAAGACAGCTGGACACAGTGGTACATATCTATAATCCAGTCTTCTCAGGAGACTGAGCAGGAGGGTTACAAGTTTGAGTCCAGCCTAGACAGCTAAATGAGACCTTGTCCCAAAATAAGACATAAAAAGGACTGACGATATAGTTCAGTGGTATAATACCTCTGGGTTAATTCCCGGTGCTACTTAATTAATCAATTTTAAAGTCTGAGAATTATGACCAAAAACGATAGTAGGGAGATGGTCCATGATACCAATGCCTCCTAGGTGTGCGTAACATGACCACTACCCACAATAAACACTGTAGAAAGTATTTCTTTTGTTCAATTTCCTTCTTTTTAACATTGTAATGTATTTTTTTCTCCTCAATTTTCTCTTCTCTCTCCTTCAACCCCAGTCTATTGGTTGATTTTTAGGAGGAAGCTTCCAGATACACCTATACTTCCCAAGATTATATAATACAATAGTTTTTTTTAATGTTACAGATGACTGTAAGTAGAGCTCTGGCAGATAGTCTTAAGATTTACTTACAAATAGTTTTGTTTACTATTTTCAATTTTGTTCTGTTTTTAAGGAAGAAATATTTTTATATACTTAACTTTCTTATACATGATGAAGAAAGACAGATAGATCCTACCATATATTTAATGAAACGGTGTGATTCAGACTGTACCAAGTGCATTTACCTCATTAAACTCTCTAGACCTTGTGCATCCTTATAGCAAATGGGCTTTTGCATCTGCTCCGAATGAAAGAAAGGACACATTTGTCCTGCTTCGTGGCTGAGCTTGACTGTCAGTCTGTTGGGTGAACACCCAGGTGAGTTAGAGCTGACTGGGCTGTTGGGGGAGGGTGAGGGCCCTGGAGGCATAACTTCTCTCTCCCCCTCTCTCCCTGCCCCTCCCCCTCCCCCTCCCTCCCTGCCCCTCCCCCTCCCCCCTTCCTCTCACCCCCTTCCCTTCCTGGCCACCAAGTGCTGAGTAGTCTCCTCTGCTAACACAGACCGAGAAGCAAAGGAGTGAAGGAAGCACAGGCCTAAGCTCGGGAAACCGCAGCCCTCTCTGGAGCTATCAATTCTTGGGTACTTGACACAGTCATACTGGTTAGAAACTGACCAAAGCACTAAGCAACTGTACAAATCCATTTCTTTTTTCTGTCCTAATAAAACAAAAAAAAATTTTTTGAGACAGGGTCTTGCTCTGTAGTTCAGGCTGGCCTTGAGCTCAGTCTCAAACTCACAGCAATCCTCCTGCCTCTGCCTCCTGAGTGCTGGGATGGCAGGTGTGAGTCACCACGTCCTGCACTGTGGTATGTGGTAATGGGGATTGCACTCAGAACCACTGAGATAAATCCCCAGCCCCTAATTGAAATTTTAAAAATTTAAAACTAACTCGAATTATTTTAAATCCAAGACATTAGAAAACTATCTTCTGGGCATGCTCTCATCTGCCTGGGACCTTTCCCACAGCTCGAGGCTGTGTGAGGACAGTGCTGAATCCTGTCACACAGACCAACACAACCCCCAAACCTAAAATTAGGTTTGTACTAAAATTATGCTGCACTACACTTTACACCTGCTTGGCAAATAATACCAGAAGAAAGGTACAATTAGATAGACTCTGCCAGAAATAGAAGACAGGTTAAATAATAAACACTTTAAAAAGGGAAAAAGAAGGATGGAAGGAAGAAAGGAGGGAGAGAGAGCGGGAAAGAGGGAAAGAGAGAGCGAAAAAAGACAGAGACTGAGAGAGAGAAATCTTCCTTAAAATAGAGGTGAACAGCACTATCTAAAAGTATCCTTTTAGAACACTTTTATTCAGAATGTACTGTGTGTCAGGTACTATGTAAACACATTATACCATCATAAATTAGTTTTTATTGTCTACATTTTATAAATAATGGAAGTGAAGCATAGATGGGTTAAATCAGTCCCTCATAAAGCTACCTACAAACCAACCCGTGTTTGAATCCAGTCATTCTACAGAATTTCAGCTAATTTTACGTCTTTGAATCAAATACAAATAGATCGCCAGGTGTGGTGGCTCACGCCTGTCATCTCAGCACTCGGGAGGCAGAGGCAGGAGGATTGCTGAGTTCGAGGCTTGCCTGGGCTCCATAGTGAGCTCAGGGCCGGCCTGAACTACAAAGCCAGACCCTGTCTCAAAAACAAACAAAAAACTACAAATAGATCACAACTAGACTCTGTAGACATTCATGAGACATTTCCTTAGCCGCCAACCTCAGTTGTACAACTAAGTGTTGGGGAACTGATTTGTGTACACTCTCAGTCCTCACACACACCTTACCATGTTGTTGTTGTTTTCTCAGTACTGGGAATTGAACTCAGGACCTTATCCATGCAAGACCGGTACAGCGCCACTGAACTAAATCCCCAGCTTTTACCGTAGGCCTTTATCCAAATGGAGTGCACTGTGTTCGAGTTGTTCTTTACTTGCCTTTTTAAATTTAGAATTTATCTTGCAGATTCTTTATATCAGAGCACATTTCCGTGCCTGATTATTTTAAACAGATACATACGGCTCCGTGTAGGCGAGCCGTTATCTCGCTTGGCTAAGGCGTGGACGGAAGGCCTCCGGCTTCCCCTCCGTTTTCCTCAACTTCCCTTTCTCTGAGAATCCCCCTCCTGCGAGGTCAGAACTTCATCTTCCAAACTCAGGCTTCCCCGCCTGGCTCCTGCCTGAGGCCGGCCAGGCTCCTGGGTTTACGGAGAAGCGGCTCGCGGCGCTCCCTTTCCCCGCGGAGCCTCCAGGGGGCGCCCGCGGCCGAGCCCGGCCTCCGCGACGGAGAGCGGGGACCGACGCTCGCCCGCCCCCTGCCGGCCGAGGGCTGTGTCCCGGCCTCGGGACGGCGGCTGGGCGCGTCCGCCGGCTCTGGCGCCGCGCCGGGCTGGAGGGAAAGCCGGCGACCTCGGCCCCGGCCCTGGCCGGCCCTGGCGCCTGCTCCTCCGCAGCGCTGGGTGGGCACGCGGCGCGCTCACGCCCCAGGTCGCCGACGGGGCAGCGCGGGCTCTTGCGGTCCCGACCGAGCGAAGGAACGCTCGCAGCGGCGCCCCGCCCACCCAGCCTGCGCGAAGCCCCGCCTCCTGCGCCCAGGGCGCATGCGCCGCTCTCCTCCCGGCCCCCCACCCCCAGGACACTGTGCCTGTGGCGCCGGGAGACACGTTGCTCGCGTCCATCGCACACGCCTCCACAGTGCTGCTCATGTCAGAGTCTAGCTTGTGAAATTTCAAACGAAACGCTTGTTTAGGCCCTGTTTGCCTTCTGCCGTGCCAGGCGTCCCCTAAGGCGAGACACCCAAGCTCCGGACGAGAAAGAAATCCAAGCCCCAGTGGATACTATTATACTACAAATCGCTATTTCATCATACGTGTTTATGGCCTGCTTAGGATTCCCTTTAAGTAGTATTTATGTTACTTTCACTTATGTTGCTATTGTTGTGATGAGTTACGGTAGATGCTTCTTGCTTGGGAATTTATGCACCATTGGAATTCCTGGGTCAGTGTTTCTTGAATTTTTATGAATATCACATTTTGTCCTCTAAAAAGTTACGCTATCACCTTATTGTGTAAGAGTGCCGGTTTCCTCATCACTTTAACCACTGCAATTTATCATGTATTTCATATTATTTTTCAGTTTGACAGCTAAAAGTATTATCTTTTCACTTTCTGATTCCCCATATCCTTATTTATAAAATGAGTATATTCTCAGTCTACCTTTTGCACCTTGTATTACCAGTTAAGATGTAAAAGGTCAAGTTTACCGATTTTAAAGCTTGTTCAGTAGCATTTTTCCCAGAGTTGTGCTTCTTTAGTTTTGTTTGTGGACACAGACTTGGAGGCAACTTACTTTCCTCTCTGTGTTTCGTTTGAAAATAACTTGAACAACACGCACTGAGACGGAAACGTGAGCCCCTCGCGCCCGGCGGACGACTGAGCCCGCACAGCGGCTCCTCCGCCCGCGTCCGGACACGCAGAGCCGGGCCGTCCCGACTCACAGGCCCGCAGCCCAGGGTCCCGCGCATGCGCGATCGTGCCGGTTCCGGATCCGGAGCGTGTTATGACGCATGCGCAACCACGCAAGCGTCCTAGAACATCCGTTTCCGGCGTCCTGTTGATTCCCGCACAGCGGATGTGCACAGCAAGAAATCTACAGGAAGAAGGCACACGAGAGCTTTAGGAACAATAGATGCGCACTAATTGCCAACGTTAGGTTATTGTTTTAAATATTTTAACAGTGGGACATCTAAAGCACTTATTACTCTTTAAATTTTTTCATGTCCATTCATTACATTTTGTTTTATAGTTGCCCAAAACTTCCCCACAATGGCCACCTTCTCCCAGATGGAAAACACCCGGACCTCTGAGTGACTCGGAGGCTACCCACAACCTTCATGCTTCGCCTTTTTCTTGAGCCGAATTGCTGTCAGGTCTGAGAACCACAGGACACCGCAGAAACCTGAATAGTAGTTGTGACCCTCTCATTCTACAGATGGAGCCTAACGTTCAAAGATACACACACACACACACACACACACACACACACAACCAGTCCAAAGTCAACAAGTAGTAAGTCGAAGAATCAACAGTGACAGGTTCACAGAGATTTGATACATTTAGGAAGGGAAGATGATAAAGACTTTAATATGAGGTAAGTCATCTCTTAGAAGTCTGCAAGAACTACCATGTATGTGTCTTATTTTTTTATTTGTGTTGGTTTGGTTTGGTTTTGAGACAGGGTCTCGCTTTGTGGTTCAGGCTGGCCCTGAGCTCACTGTGTAGCCCAGGCAAGCCTCAAACTCAGCAGTCCTCCTGCCTCTGCCTCCTGAGTGCTGGGATGACAGGCGTGAGCCACCACGGCCAGCACTGTGGCATGGGATCCTTATTGCTAGTGGGCCCGAGTCACCACGCCAAGTATTGTTCTATGTGGTTACCAGGGATTGAACCAGGGACCCTGCTAGGCGGGCGTCGGAACCACTGAGCTAAATTTCCGGCCCCCATGTGTGGGTCCTAATGGCCAGGTTGCTCTTTTAGTCACTTTTTCGCTGCTGGAATAAAATACCTGACACCCTCAATTTCGAGGAGCATCCTGTGGCTCGTGGCGTCAGTCTGTGGTCAGACGCAGCGTCAAGGCAGAGATGCCGGAGGGAGCCGAGGCAAAGGGGATGTACCTGGGACAAGGGTAAACCCTGCAGGCCGCAGCCCGGAGACCTGTCTCCGGGCACGTCCCGTGTCCTGCCAGATGCCGGACAGAGACCCTCACGATCCAGCCCTTTCCAAACACGGAGGGCAAGTCACGCGCTGCGGGTTCCGCGTGAGGCAGCTCGTGTGGCGTCATTCGCACGCGGAGAAAGAAGCCGGTGACCCCGCCTCCCTCCGCCTGGGCACCACGGTCTCCGAGACGGACACGACCCGGGGACCGACCTTCCGCCGTCTGCTCCTCCTTGGGCAGGACTGTTCCGCCCGTCTTCTGACCACTCCTCCCATCACATGTAGCTGACACCCCCAGAAACTTGGAAAATACTTTTCCTTCAAGCGGCAGAATGAGAGGAAATGTCCCTTAGGGGGGAGTGGCTGGGAAGAAACCTTAAACCTGCGGGAGAGGGTCAGGACTGGTTTACGAGTTCACGTTCGCTGTGGCTGAAGGACCCTCTGCACGCATCTCAAGAAGCAGGCGTCCGGGGACGGGCTGCTGCGGGGTAACCCGGGCAAACGCCGGGCGGCGCCGGGACGGACACCGCCGCGTGCGGGCAGCCCCGAGCTAACTGCCCACTTCACAACCGGGCGCTTCCCGCGCGGTGGGGCCGCGCTGCCCTCGCCGGCGGCGGAGGGAAAGCCCCACCCAGGGAGTGTGAAACCGACAGAGGCGCTCTCTCTCCAGAGGCTTCAGACTGAAACCCTGCAGCACAGTCTGATTTCTTCATTTTGCAAAACCCAAGGTTTGTAGAAGAGGAGCAGCGCGTGGGGGATCACACAGGAAAAGGAATAGTTCTGCTCACGCGGAAAACGGCACCTGGTAGTTGAAAGTCTGTTTGTCCAACACGCCTGGTCCGTTTCATATTTAAACGTCATTACAGACACTTCAAACGCCTATGAGATGCTCATTGTCTTTGTAACAGCTAACATTTATTGAGTTTAGCACAACACCCCATATCTAACAAAAGGATGAGTCTTTTCTACCAAAAGAAAACGGTGCCTATCCCGAAAGGTGAAAAAATAATGGCCTGGAGATTTTCACAGGATTTGTCAGTGGCCATTACTGAGCCAGGCGACTTCGAGGCGGGAGTGAGTTCTGAGAAAGCCCGGGCTGGGGACCGCTGGGCGGCCGCACCGCGCACTTACAGAGCCCCAGCACCTCAGCAAACTGTCGTCCACCAGCAGGCTACACTGTAAAATACAACGAAATTATAACAGATACATAAACGAGCAGCACAGTGTTTATCCTAGTCATCCAGTCCTACGTGCTACACATAATCGTGTGCTCATATGCAGTCTGTATGACTGGCAGTGGGTAGGTTCGTGTACACCACCGTCAGCACAAACCCAGGCGCAGCACAACACAGTGGCATTTCCATGGCTACGTCACCAGATGACAGCTCTTCGGCTCCGTGATCACCTTACACGACCGTCATCAGTGTGCAAGCTGCTGTGGGGCATGCTGTTGTCTCGCCACACACGACTGTACACAGAACTGTGCTCGAGCGATTTTACTCACAGGTGAGTCCTCGTGCCGGGCTCTGGAGAACCCGCAGCACCGGCGCCCGCAGCAGCGCCTCCCCCGGGTTGCTCTTTCCTCCACGCCCGCAGGGGTCGGATCGCACTTCGCTCTCCGCTCAGATGTCACTTCTCACCCGTGAGGACTCGCGTGAACACTCACTGCAAAACTCCCACCCTCGCTCGGGTTCATTTCTCCGCACGGAGCTGGGTGCCGCGTGGCCGTGTTTCCTCCTGCCTTGTCACCGCCTCCCCCGCAGAAACCTCGTCTCAGCGCGCTCAGCGCACGCAGTCTGCTCCCTGCACCTCCCGGGCGGAGCAGAGCGCTGGATACCGACAGGGGCGCCCTGGGCCGTCCGGGAACCGAGGGGCTGGGCCCCCGGCCCCCACGGGGCGGTCCGGCCCTGCCCTCGCTCTGCGCCCGGCCGCGGGACGTCACGGGAAGATCGCTTCCGCGGAACGCGCGAGCGAAGGCGTGAGTGAGGTCCGGGCCGTGTGGCAGCTGTTGTGAAACAGAAAGAAAACGTTCAAAAGGAAAAGGGAAAGGGCGATGCGGGAGGATAAGGCGCGAGAGGAAACGATGGATGGTAAACACGAAAAAATGGCAACAAAGCTTCCGTAAGAAGGAGAACACGGGTTTTACGAAGGGCAGAGGACAGGGAAAAACGAGCATCAAGATATACCACGTAAAGGTACGAATGCTCAATATTAAGTGTGATCATGACGTGTATCTAAAATGCACCAACAAACTCAATAAGGAAAAAAAAACATCCGAGGGACACCAGACTCTGCTTTGAAAGGTACCTAGGTCTGCAAAGGAGCGCAGATCAACAGACGCGTGTGAGGCTCCGCGCCCTTCCCGTTCACAGCGCCCCGGCCGCCCCGGGCACCGGCCCCACTCCGAGACATGCAGAGGCATCTTTTTCCGCTCTCACGGGCCAAGCACATAGTGCCAGTGGGTGACCTTTAGCAATGAAATGCTTTCGCCTCTAGCATTTATCGGGGTTTCTGAAATATACAGTATAATTAAATAACTCGCCGGCTGCACTATAATCAGGAGCAAATTTCATGAATATTCAGACTGCTCACTGTCAGGAAATGGGGCAGGGTTGTCAAGATATTTGCAGTACAGCCTCAGAAGTTATCCAGGAGAGGGTGCTCATGTTCTTTATGAAAGACCCCACACACATGAGGTACACACACATGCGCACACACACATAGACACACACTTCACGAATCTTTCTTATGCGACTGATTAGCTGATACTAAATATGCTCAGAACATTAAGTAGAAAATGTAAACACAAGCAATTTAAAAGTCAAACCCAACACCTATCGGTAGTGCTAAAGTTCTTCTATAAAATCTACCTCAGCCGTGGCCACATTAGCTAACAATTAACAATACTGCCACTGAAAATTGTGTATTTTCTACTCTCAGAAATGACCATCAGTGATACCTCATAAGGGAAGGAGCCTCTATCAAGCTAAGAAAAGATAAAAGATAAATATTTTGGTGAAGACAATGTGCAGCCAGTTAAAACCAGTGCTCCTTTCCTCTGCTTAGCACCATCCCTGCCCTGAAAGGCCTCTTTTGAGGGTAATGAAGACGATTCCCAGTGTCGCGTGGTGGGGTCTCACGCGGGGTCATGCCCTAGGTCCTCCCGTGGGCTCCAAATGGAAACAGAGCCTGCGCATTGGACGTCTCTCCTGGTCCTCACACTTGAAAGCATCATTTTGGAAAGCAGAAAGTTTTTACTAACTGTATGTTTTTCAAAATTCTTTTCTATGCGTGCTCTGTAGATAAAAGTTGGCCATAGCCACGGCAGAAACATCTTTCATTTGTGCTCAAAATGTGCCCTAATTTCCCTTCTTATCCTACAGGATTTTCTGAGTTCCTGTCTTTGCAGCTCAAGCAATTGGCATTTTGATTATTTCTTTGAAGCAGAGCAGTCATGTGAACTATGCATTTTCTGTGGGTGAAATCAATGCAAATAAGAGGAGCTTTCTGTATCTGCCTAAGTGATTTTACTTAGAATACAAATAAGAAAAACCGTGCTGACAGCGAAAGCTATTTTTACAGCCCACTGTGAGCTCCTGGCACGCCGGCCGCTCCGGGAGGACATCCGTATTCGAGAGAGCTCCGCAGCGGGGTCAGCGGTGCGGGCCCCTCTGGAGGTCTCGGCGGGGAGGAGACGTCTCCCAGGGCAAGCGGAGGCCGTTCAGCCGCGCCAGATCCACGCGCCTTCTTCACGCTTCAGGGGAAGACCTGCGGGTGGAAGGAGCGGAGGCCCCGGTGAGTGCGCCACATGGACACGCCTGCACCCGCTCCGGGAGCTCGGCGACGCCCTCGGCCCACGGCCCGGGCTGGCTCCGTCGCCTCCTGCCTGTCCCACGCGGTGCTGGCCCGGCTGCCGGGCTCGTCCACGTCTGCTGCTCCTCCGGTCGGGTGCGGGAGGGCTCGGGGGAAGCCCAGCCGGTGTCCGCCTCGCCGCCCGCGCCTGGGGTCTTGCGGAGGCCTCTGCTCCCGAGCTCCGCCGCCGGCCTGCTCCGCTCTCCCCTCGGCCCCGGCTGGGCCGCGCCGCCTGCCGCAGGCCCACGGACGTGCGCAGCTTTTCCGCGACCGTGGGAGCAGCTTCCCTCGACAGAGGACTTCGTCTCCAAACGCTTCCCGGACTCGGGGACGCGGTTTGTGCCGCAGGAGTGTCAGAAAGGACCCGCCGGCCTGTCCAGGCCTCACCTGCACCGTGTTTCCCGGCTTCTAAAACCATCTGGGCGGACGGTGACAGACCAAGCGGTCGGTGAGAAATGTTACCTTCTCCGTCAGTCCCGGCCCTCTCAGCGCCCACACGAAGCCACGCGTGAAGCCTTGGGGGCTTCATAATAATACAACGCTCCTGGCGTGGCTACGTGGAAAATATACATTCAATTATTATTCACCTTCTTAAATGTTTGTGCGTTATTAAGTTTCTCATTCGTGAAAGCAAGAAACAACTCCATGCTGTACTCCTGACGCAAGTTCCAAGTTTGGCAGGAGACAGTCACGGGAAGGGTAACTGTAACTATTATTTCCCTTTAATGGCTGTGGTTTTACAGCAGTGCTTCTAGACATGAACTTTTCTCTTTCTCTTTTCTGGATCTTGGGTATAAATATAATCTTAGGATAGATGATTTTTTCCCCCAGTTCTGGAAAATTCTTGGCCATTTTCTCTTTTAATATTAGACATTCCCTACTCACTCTTCTTAGATTCCTGTCCAAGACACACATCAGGTCCCGGGCTCCCAGGCTCCCGGGCTCCTGGGCTCAGTGTCTCAATGCCCTTGTTCTATACTCCAGGTCATTATCTCAGGTTTTCCTTCATCTGGCAATGCCAGTTATTCAAACAGTTGATTTTTTATGTCAGTGACTTTCAGTTTTCATGTTAAGATTCCCAGTGTATTGTTTTCCTTGTGTGTGTGTGTGTGTGTGTGTGTGTGTGTTACTGGGAATCAAACTCAGGTGTTTGTGTCTGCAAGGTAGGTGCTGTAGCACTTGTGCTAAATCCCCAGCCTGCTTTCCATTTTTCAAATCTTTCTATAGTTTTGCATTCATTTTATTCTTTCTATTCTTCTATCTAGTCTATGGCCATACCACCCTGAATGCACCTGATCTCATTTATTCTTCTATGTACTTAAACATTTTTAAATAATAATTTTACATTACTACTCTTTTTTTTTTTTTTTTTTTTTTTTTTTTTTTTTTTTTTTTTTTTTTTTTTTTTTTTTTTTTTTTTTTTTTTTTTTTTTTTTTTTTTTTTTTTTTTTTTTTTTTTTTTTTTTTTTTTTTTTTTTTTTTTTTTTTTTTTTTTTTTTTTTTTTTTTTTTTTTTTTTTTTTTTTTTTTTTTTTTTTTTTTTTTTTTT